>SNQJ01S0255919.1:0-12537 GCA_010110895.2 Picea sitchensis | reverse complement strand
TTCATTTTCCAATTCCCTGAAGTCGATAGAAAGATTACGCAGAGCCTGATCAATTTCCTTATTATGTACCGAGTAGTCAACTAGCCAGTTGTCGACGTCATCTTGACCATATTCAAGGATGTTGTAAAACTTCTTCCAAGACAACGCCTTAAAAATATCAACTTGTTTAACGAAGGCTTACTTAGTTAAGGGAAAGGAGTTGGCGATTAAGTTGGGGTCTTGAAAGTCGTTGGTCCTTTCGACTAAGTTTATTCTGGCCAGCTTTGTGAACAATTTTTCTTTTTTGATATGTCTTGTTCACATGACTGGACAATGAGATGCAGGTTCTTCACTTTTTCTTTCCAGCATGCATTTAATTCACCGATTCGGTTTTTGGATGGGATATCTTGTTCTCTTCTTTTCGTTTTTGTCATGTTGTTGACAATGGTGCCAAAAGGAAGGACCATGTTTAAATATAAATGTTCTTCATCATTTAATCCCCCCTGCAAATGTTCTAGCAAACTATGTTCCCTCATTCCAAGGGAAGTCATGGTTTGTGATGTTTCCCACACCTTAGGAATCAACTCCATTCTTTTCTTGATATTATTCTCCACATATCCTCTACAAGATGCGAGGAGGTTGGAGGATCCTTTTAACTTGGCTGCATGAGTTTTTGGCATGGCTATTGCCAAAGGATTGACAAGCAATGACATAGGAATCAAAGCTTCTTCCAATTCTTTGACCCGATCCTTCAGTCTTGCATTCTCGGCCTCAATGCCTCCAATGGAATCATCAAGAGAATCTTCGGTCACTATGTGAAGTCGACAGATTTGGGACGGCTGCATATTGGCAAGGTTAACCTCTGAACGAGATTTTCCTTTCTTATTTTTTACATCTTTTCTTTCAATAATTATTTTTTTGGACTGAATGTCAAAAACAACGCTCTAGAACACGAAGGATTCATCTTCGTCGAAATGTTCTGTATCAGATATGTCCATTGGACAACTATGTTGGATCGCATCTGCGGGCTGCTCAAGGTAGTGGAATACACTATCCAGATCAGGTTGAAGTTCCATATTCTCACTCTGAATTTTGGGCTCTTCCGCCTGTCCCACAATTTTTTTTCTCTTCTTGTCCACTGAAATCTTGTGAGAAGTATCAATTTTAGGGTGAGGAGGGTCGTTATCTCCTCCTCTGTTTGAAGAAATCTGAGTTGCTTTGTTGTTGTGGTGGGTCGTTGGAGCGATGCTCCGGGATGTTGTACTTTTGGGAGAGCTATTCGTCGATTGAACACTCTTCTCACCAAGGCCTTTTCCCTATTGCTTGTTCAATTCAGTGGTGCGTTGCAGTGTGTCTAGGTCATCAGCATCAGAAGCAGAAGCGTTGTCGTCGGTGTCTCTGTTTTTGGTCAGGTGTTTTTTGAAAAAAAAATTGCCCAAGCCAAGTGTTTGTAAATGTTGTAAGAAAAAAATTCGGGGTTGAACCCTGTTAGGCTTTCATCATATCTTAGGTGTAGGTTGCTAAAATGGGCTACAAATTTTTCAATTTTTTGAACGTTCCTCAACACGAAGTCCCCGACTTTCCGAGGCAGAGGAATGAACTATTTTTTCTTCTTCCCTTGGAATAGATGCAACCAGTAGTCGTATTGCCTTGTTACTTTTGTAACAAACAATATGTCCATAATGTGACATGGAAGGAGAGAAGGTTTTTCCTTGGAGCCAAAAATCCTTATCACAATGTAGGTATCCAGATATTCAATTGCCCCCTTCCTGTCCAAAAAACGGGTTGCCTGGTCAGATATCTGAGGAGCATCTTCTCCTAACAACTAAACTTTGAAAGTAGACACAAAGCCATTAAAAACCTCATAAAAACAGTGGGAGGCCTTGTGCTTCCACAAGGCCTGGTACCAGAACGTTACTGGGTCGAATTCCCAGTTGACCTTCTTGGACAGAAACAGTTCTGGAAACTGACATCAATGTGCTATCGCAAAAACTAAGTAGGATGACATAAAAAATCTCTTCTCCTTTTTGAAGCTTGACAATTGGGAACAAATTTCATGGGAAATTAGATTGCCCCAATAAAAAATGTCTTGTTCCTTGATTGTGAAATACAAAATATAAAGAGCCATCCGGAAAACAATTGTTGTGGAGTCCTGTCCCGTTATTCTTGTAAACAACCAGGCAATTTCCTGGTATGGATTTCTAAATGAACTAACCTGGAAGCTTGTGATATCTTCAGGAACTACCATTGGGTCTTCCAAGAACTCAGGCGAAAGGTCCAACCCGTTACTATGATTTCTTAGGAATTGCTTGGAATCTTCTCCTTTGAACGTCAATGCTGGTTCCGACAATCTTAACACCTGGTGAAAGACCTGAGGCGACAAAGAAACAAAAGAGCGGTCCCGCAGTGGAATAATTCTTTGGGCTAGAATAAAATTATTGGCGCACCAAGAGGCCAACTCCTTACAGTAAATTTTTTTAGGGACATAGCCAGGACGAGCAATCCCAGAGGTCCAAATTACTTCGTTGTGGGTGGCAAGGGATGAGTAATAAGAATATGCCCTGGACCACTAGAAGTCCCGGTCCTCGCGCCCGAAGTTGTTCATTGTATCTCCACATAAATGTTGCCGAGATGATGCCATAGGTTTATGAGAACGTTCGTTTGTTGCAGATGATGATTGAAATGAACAGTTGGAGCCGATAATATTAGTCTCCGCAAATGTTGGTTCAATGCTAATCAATGGGAAAGCTCCTCGAGCCTTTCGTTGATTAATGACAATCTCTATGGGTGTTGTATGGTGAACTGTTAGCAATAAAGCTTATTTATTGCATATTTAGAAGTGCGAAGGTGGCGGGTACGATGAAGAGCAATTAGGGATTGAAGGTTTCGTGAATGTGCCAACCCGACGAGGTGCGAACGACATTTAATGATTTTTAAATTAACACTCGGAAGGGATAATATAACGCTCCATAAATATTCGTTTAATGCGTATTAATAGGAGATCTCCTCGAGCCTTTCGCCCATCAATCTCAATCTATATGGTTCCTGCACGATGAGATGTTAGAATTAAATGTCACTAATTGCATATTTAGAAACAAGATATATATATATAAACATTTTTTTTATTATAGACAAGTGCGAAGGTCACGGAGACAGGGAAGAACAAGGAACAAATGGCAAGGTCTGAAAAGCGGTTGGACGAGATTCAAAATAGGGTTATGGGGATACTCAGGAGAGGTGAGTGTCCGACGGTCAAATTTTATGTATCAAATTTTTTGACTGCAATACGTGTGAAACGAAAGAGAGTATGATGGGGCAGTTTAGCGACCGGTTTGTATATTTGTGGAATTTCGGGAAAGTGGCTTAGTATGGAATAGGGAAACGGTGGGCCAGACTCATTTTCCGAATCGAGGATTGAAGATTTCATGGACGGACCAACCTGACAACGCGCAGATGACATTCCATGATGTTTGAAATAAACACTTAGAAGGGATAATACAACCATCCAAAATTTTTGGTTTTATGCGTATTAATGGGAGATCTCCTCAAATCCTCGTTTAACATTAATGCTTGCTAAGTGCATACTTAGAAATAACAACTTATATATAATTGCCAATTGGTAGTTGCAAAGGGTGCGGGCACAAGAAACAAATATTAGGAATTGGATATTTCTTGAACTCGCCAACCCGACGATCTATGAAAGAAATTCGAAGAAATGGCCAAGTATGGAAAGCGGATGGACGAGGTTCAAAATGGGGTGACAAAGTTCCACAGGAGACGTTCGGACCCGACGGTCAAATTGTATTTGTCGAAAGTTTTCAGTGCAAAATGTGTACAACCAAAGAGGACATGATAGGTAGACGGTTATACGGAAGACGGTGTGATGTGATTCTGATTGTAAATTTGTATATCGTGGAAGTCAAGGTACTGTTTGTAGGTCACATAACAATAGAAGTGAAATCTAGAGCCTAGCTACCCGATAATCCGCAATCGGAGAAGTGACTGGACATGGAATGGGGAAGCGGGCGGTTGAAGTCACGATATAAAAGCACGAGTGCAAATGTGAACCCACAAGTCTGCCAACCCGCACAACTAGACATTTTCAGAAAAAACGACTAAGTGACGAGAAAGATAAAGTACAGGGAAAAGAGAAACGAGAATTTTGTTAAGTATAGAAGACGGATATCGATCTTTTCTGCATGTTTATGGAGAAGTTATTTACTGATTGCATATATTTGGAAAGAAGTGTGAAGGTGGCGGGCACAGAAAACAACGACTAGGAATTGGAAATTGTCTGAACATGCCAACCCGATGATCTGTGGAAGAGATTGCAAGAAATGGTCGTGGAAAGCGGACGGACGGGCTTCAAAATAGGCTTACAAGGGTTCCCGAGGAGATGGGGCCCCGATGGTCAAATTGTATTAATCATAAGTTTTGAGTGCATACTGTATAAGATGGAAGAGGGGCTGATGCAGGTATCCATAAGGCAATTTGTATATTGCAGAAGTCGGGGGGCTGGTTGCAGGTCAAGGAACACTGGAAATGCACTCCGCCTGTTTGGGAATCCGCAATTGTAGGCCTCAAAAATTTTGTGTGCAAACTTTGTATCACAAAACATGGTATGATGTGGGAGTGGGGAAGTAAATTTGTATATCCCGAAGGTCCAGGTGCTGTTTGCAGGCAACGAAACAATGGAAGTGCAATATAGACTCCGCCTGCCCAGGAATCCGCGATCTGAGAAGCGCCTACACATCGAATGGCTAGTGGTTGCTCTGAGTCGCGATATAAAAGCACGAGCGCAAATATGAACCCGTTAGTCGGCCAACACTCGAATTGAGACATTTTTGGAAAAACGACTAAGTAATAAGAAAGAGAGTAGAGGGAAAAAAGAAACACGGATTTGGTCAAGTATAGAAGAGGGAAAATAAGGTCCAATATATTCAAATTTGCAATAGATATTCCATTTCCTGGAAAGATCTTTTCTATATGTTGTTGGAGATGTTGTATACATATTGCGTATACTTGGAAAGAAATATGAAGGTAGCAGGCACAGGAAAGAGCAACTAGAAATTTGAAATTTCCTGAACCCGCGAACTCGACGATCCACGAAATAGATGTCAAGAAATGGTCAAATATGGAAAGCGGTCAAACGAGCTTCAAAATAGGGCGACGGGTTCCCGAATAGACGTAAGGCCCCGACTATCAAATTGTATATATCAGAACATTTGAGTGCAAAATGTGTAACACAAAAGAGGGGATGATGTGGGAGTCCAGAAGTAAATCTGCATATCGCAGAAGCCGGAGTGTTGTTTGCAGGTCATAGAAGAATTGAAAGTGCAATTTAGACAAAGTGGAAGCGCTCGGTCGAAACCCGTGAATTCGCCAACCCGCACATCAAGACATTTTCGGGAAAAATGACTAAATAACTAGAAACATAAACTACAAGGGATAAAAGGGTGGGAAAATTGAAAGGCGGAGGGCAATTTTCGTAAGTGATAATTGGTTTCAAACAAGCCCCATTGTTGCAAAACCATTATTTTCTAGTAATTATCAACAAATGATTTCTTGAAAATTAGATACATTCTTCCACGACCATAACATATTAACTTAAGTATTAAACTTCTTGCATTATGGGTTGTGTAGAAACAAGAATGACGATTTTGCTGCAACATTGTGATTTGGTATTGCTATGTTCTATATACACCACGAATAGAATTGAATGTTGGTTTGAAAACTGTCTAAAATTCATTTTTTTGTTTCCATAAAAGCCTGATGGATCAACAGAGTGCATTGCCATATAATTGTTAAATGCTCCATTTTAGAACATATTACCTAAGCGAATACAATATCGAAGAACTACAAGACCATCGAACCATGCCAATGAGAAGAGGTGTTAAATCCAGAAAAGAAGAAGCAAACAAGACTCCCAGGGCAAATTTTTTAATAGTAAATCCATTAAAATAAAACAATATTGAGCACTGTATATCTATGCTTAGAAATTGGATCGAGTTCTTTGGCCCTAAACATTGAACATATTTTCCATAGACATAGACACAGTATCTGCAACATGCAGGAGCCATCAAGATGTTATTCAACATGCATATAAAACTGTTTGCCATGCTTTTTTTTTTAGGAAATCCTTGCAGCCTTCTCCTCGGTGGCTCAATGTCCGGTGCCCTGATCTCAATATTTTGTAGAAGACCTGAGCTGAAAAAGAAACAGGAAAGTGGGTCCGCAGTGGAGTAAATCCTTGGCTTGAAGCAGATGAACAAAAGCCATGTGGTAAAATTCATAATTCTCACAAGTTTCCCGTGAGGAAGAAGATGAAAAACGTTGTAGGGCAAACAAAATAGCATGAAACTAAAAGTTAGGACACACCAAGAAACCGACTCCTCACATTTGAAAACTCCAGGGACACAGGTTGCACGTGCAATTCCAGAGGCCCAAATTAGTCCATTATGGGTGGAAGGAGATGACTAGTAGGAATATGCTTTGCACCAGGGGGAGTTCTGGTCCTCATTCCCTAAGATGTTAATTGCATATCCAGAGAACAGGGAAGCAGTCCCGCAATTGATTAGTTTTTTGGCTTGAAATATATCCATGGGAGCATCAACAGATCATTTCCTTATAGTGAAAGAATTTCGCCTAGAACGAACTAATCTGGACCTATGGAATTCCTACTTTCGGGCTGCAAAGCGGCTGCTGCGTTCAACGTCGGTTTCTTTTCTGTAAAGCATTCTTTTGGTGTTGTCAGGACTGCCATCGCCGAGCTGGGAAGTGTCGCCTGTTATAGTTTATTTCAATTTGGGCGTAGTAGTGGGACCAGTCTATGCATTACCATCATCCATTGTTGTATCATCGTCCATTGAATCAACTTCTTCCAGCTCGAAATGCATTGCAGCAACATCTGCGCCAGGTATCAATGCAAGTCAGAAAGTTGTATGAGCAAGCAGGGTTGCATTGGAATTATTTGGCTTGAAATATATCTCTCAGTGCACCAAGGGACCATCTCCTTTTTTACTCCTGGGCGGAGGGAGATGAGTAGTAAGAATATGCCATGGAATATTGGTACCTCTAGCCATCATGTCTGAAGGTGTTTACTTTATCTGGATAGAACTGCTGCCATAAGTTAACGCGAATTTCCATTTTCTCCAGATGATGTTTGAAATGAAAATTGAGGAGGGATAATATAACTGTCCGCAAATCTTGGTTTAATGCGTATCAATGGAAGATCTCCTCGATCTTTTCGCTAATCAGTGACAATCTCCAGGGTTCGTGTGTAATGAGATATTACCATTAAAGCTTACTAATTGCATATTTAGAAAAAAGTGCGAAGTTGGTGGTGACGACGAAGAACAATCAAGAATTAGAGATTTCGTATAGGCGCCAACCGACCTGCACACAAAATATTGCATCATGTTTGAAATGAGTACTTGGAAAGCATAACATTCTTCTCCGCAAATCTTGGTTTAATTCGTATTAATGACAAATCTTCTCCGGCCTTCCGGACATCAATGACAATCTTAATGGTTCTTGCATGATGAACTACTAGCATTAAAGCTTTAATTACATATCTAGAAAGTACGAAGGTAGTGGGGATGGTGAAGAGCGAGCAAGCATTGCAAATTTTGTCTTCCCGCCAATCTGTGAAACAAATTTCAAGAAATGCCTAAGTATGGAAAGCGGGCGGGTGGGTTTCAAAAATAGGGCCACAAGATATACCCAGGAGATGTGAGGGGTTGATGGTCAAATTGCACGTCATAATGACAGATTTCGGCCATCAATTTGTATATCCCGAAATTTTGGGTGCTCTTTGTACGTAGCGGAACAGTGGAAGCGCAATGTTGAGCAAGCTTGGCTAGGAACCGATGATGGTAATAGTGGCTAAGTATGCGGTTGGTCGGACTCGTGATATAAAAGCATTATACATAGTCGGAACATGAAATATTGATGGGCTTGAAAATAGGCCCACAAGCTTTACTCAGGAGACGTGAGGGGTCGATGGTCAAATTGTATCTACCCCAAATGTTGAATGCAAAATGCGTAACCCGCAACATGAGACAATGATGGATATTGAGGGTCAATTTGTATATTGCGGAACTTTGGGTGCTGTATATAAAAGAAGGAGACATTCAGAAAAATGAAACTTTCAGAAAAAGGACCAAGTAAACAGAAATTGAAAGAAAAAGAGATAAAGGGGAATTTGTTTGCTAAGTCCAGGTGTTGTTTGTAGGCGACAGAACAATGGAAACGTAATGTTGAACTCGTCTATCTGGGAACCCGCGATTCAAAAATTTTGTTCAATATGAAACATGGAAGCGATCAATAGGGCTGGTGATATAAAAGTAACAGGGGAAATATGAAGACATGAATCTGCCAACTCCTGTAGCTAGACATTTTCTGAAAAACGAGTAAGTAACCAAAAAGGGAAAGCAGAGGGAAAAAAGAAAGGGGATGGCAATTTTCGGAAGCGGGAATTGGTATAATAAAGGCCCATTTATGGGAATTGGTATAAGAAAGCGAGGCATGGTTATAGTTTCCAGGATCCACAAGATATACCCAGGAGACGTGAGGGGCCGATGGTCAAATTGCACGTCAGAACGATAGATTTCGACCATCAATTTGTATATCGCAGAATTTCGGGTGCTCTTTGTACGTAGCGAAACAGTGGAAGCGCAATATTGAGCAAGCCTGGACAGGAATCGACGATGGTAAAAGTAGCCAAGTATGCAATGCACAAGCGGTTGGTCGGACTCGTGATATAAAAGCATTAGACATAGTCGGAACATGAAATATTGACGGGCTTGAAAATAGGCTCACAAGCTTTACTCAAGAGACGTGAGGGGTCGATGGTCAAATTGTATCTACCCCAACTGTTGAATGAAAAATGCGTAACACGCAACAGGAGACAATGACAGATTTCGAGGGTCAATTTGTATATTGCAGAACTTCAGGTGTCGTATATAAAAGCAGGAGACATTCGGAAAAGGGACACATTCAGAAAAAGGACCAAGTAAACAGAAATTGAAAGAAAAAGAGATAAAGGGGAATTTGTTTGATAATTTGTAGATCGTGGAAGTCCGGGTGCTGTTTGTAGGCAGCAGAACAATGGAAACACAATGTTGAACCCGTCTATCCAGGAACCCATGATTCAAAAAGTTTGTTGAATATGAAACGGGGAAGCGGTCGGTCGGGCTGGTGATATAAAAGTAATAGGGGAAATCTGAAGACGTGAATCTGCCAAGTCTCGCAACTAGACATTTTCCGAAAAAGAAGTAACCAACCAGAAAGGGAAAGAAGAGGGAAAAAAGAAAGGGGATGACAATTTTCAGAAGCGAGAATTGGTATAATAAAGACCCATTGATGGGAATTGGTATAAGAAAGCGAGGCATGATTATAGTTTCCAGGATCTGTTTGTATAAGAGAAGCATAAAAAAGCTACAAGAAAATCAATTTTGGGATGTTTAAGTAAAGTTATTGTACTGTTAGCTTAACCACAAATATAACAACGACGAATTTGAATTTTAATGTCCTCTCGTTGATATGATAGTTCCATTGGACTTCACACAATGTATATTCTTTTATTTCAAATTATTCCAGGAGATGAATTTTGATAAGTTCATTGATTAAGGAAAAGTGTTAAAAACGAGATAAAGGGGAATTTGTTTGCTAATTTGTAGATCGTGGAAGTTCGGGTGTTGTTTGCAGGCGGCGGAACAATGCAAACACAATGTTGAACCCGCGATAAAAAAAAGTTTGTTCAATATGAAACGGGTAAATCACTGGTCGGGCCGGTGATATAAAAGTAAGTGGAAATATGAAGACGTGAAGCCGCCAACTCCCGCACTTAGACATTTTCCGAAAAACAAGTAAGTAACCAAAAATGGAAAGCACAGGGCAAAAAGAAAAGGGGATGGCAATTTTCAGAAGTGGGAATTAGTGTAAGAAAGCACATTGATGGTCTTAACAGTAACTATGAAGTGCAATAAACATGTGAAGAGGTTCTTCCATCAAGGATTAGATACAACAAGCCATGCTTATAGTTTCCAGGATCTGTAGAAGCGTCAAAAAGCTACAAGAAAATCAATTTTGGGATGTATAAGTAACGTTATTGTACTGTCAGCTTCCTCCGCAAGTATAACAGAGACGAATTTCAATTTTAATGTCCTCTCATTGATATGATAGTTTCATTAGACTTCGCACAATATATATTCTTTTATTTCAAATTATTCCACGAGATTAATTTTGCTGACTTCATTGATCAAGGAAAAGTGTTAAAAACAAGATAAAGGGGTATTTGTTTGCTAGTTTGTATATCTCGGAAGCCCGAGTGCTATATGGAGGTAGAGGAACAATGAAAATGCAATGTTGAACCCGCCTATGCGGGAACCCGCGATCCAAAAAGTTTGTTCAATATGAAACAAGGAAGCAGCCAATCGGGCTAGTGATATAAAAGCAAGTGGAAATCTTAACACGTGAATCCGCCAACTTCCGCACCCAGACAATTTCCCAAAAACGAGTAAGTAACCAAAAAGGGAAAGCAGAGGGTAAAAAAGAAAGGGAATGGAAATTTTCGGAAGCAGAAATTGGTGTAACAAAGCCCCATTGATGGTCTTAACAGTAACATTGAAGTGCATTAAACATGTGAACATGTTCTTCAATGAAGGAATAGATACAGTGAGCCATGCTTATAGTTTCCAGGATCTGCTTGTATAAGAGAAGAGTAAAAAAGCTACAAGGAAAATCAATTTGGGGATGTCTAAGTAAAGTTATTGTACTATCAGCTTCATTGAGGGTATAACAACAACGAATTTGAATTTTAATGTCCCCTCGTTCATATGATAATTCCATTGGACTTCAGATAGTATATATTCTTTTATTTCAAATTATTCCAGGAGATTAATTTTGTTAAGTTCATCGATCAAACAAAAGTGCTAAAATGAGCCACATACCACATTTGCATCACAGACCTTATATCAAAGGGAAAAGCATGTCCTCTATAGTCTTTAAGATCATAGAAAAAATGCGAAGATCCTAAATGTATTATTAATTTTCTAGAGCGAAGCATACAACCAAGAACCAAGTAAACATCAATTGTATTGATATATTGAACAAGAAATGGAATTCCATTATATATCAAACAATTTGATATATAAAAAAAACACAACGTCCCATTGGTTTTCATTTCCTGAAAAAGCTTGATATGATTTATTTTTTTTCTCAGCCGATATGCAATATGGCATTGTCCTCATTCAAGGTAAATTTGCTATGTATCCGAAAGTCACGCAGCATGTAGACACTCTTTGCCTTTTTCTGTAGGTATGATTCATATGACAATTCTGCTAACCCAGGAAGCACATCTTGTAACAGAGGCTGTCGAATTGTACAATGCACGGTTGTGTTGCCAACGGTTTGGATAACAACATTGAGGGAATGTCTATATATGTATGGACATTTTTTACTGCATCCCAGACAATCAATCGTATCATCAGTTATGAAGGCAAAAACAGAAGCATGAGAGTTGCATTTCTCACACACAGGCTCAAAGGGGGTCGAGTACGCATTCGTTGCAACCAAAACACATTCAACCTGGAAACGTGAGCATAGCAGTTAATATATTGAACAATATAATATACAACTGCACCCCCCCAAAAAATTAGAAAAAAAAAATGCAGAGATTTGGTCAAGGCTATTTGTATGAGAAAAGTGAGGATGAAATTGTAGATGTATACGCACAACAGTTGTAGAGCTAATTAGCTTCTTGAGATCTTGTACTATGTCTGCTCACAACTTTGTTACAAATGTTGATTGAGTTGTGCGAAAGATCCTTTCTTTACCATATCTTTTCTTTGTTATATTTTTGAAGAGCATAAGTGGAAATTGCCCTTAATGCAATTGTTGTTCGACTGACGAAAACAAATTTGAATAGGTATTGAACAATTGCAGCTGCAACATGGAACACTGCAATATTTGTGTAACTTAACAGAGATACATAGACATGCGAAATAAAAGGACAAAACTGGATTTGGAGAGCGGTACCATTGCCTTGTCGCTGTCTGAATCTCCATCTTATATACGAAGAATGTGTTGTGAGCCAAGTTTTCTCACAAGTGTCACAACTGTGCCAATGGTTTTGATTGGGTAAATGACGTTGCTCTGTGCAAGTTGGCTGATAGTTGTGTCCGGGACGAAACAATATTCTGAACAAATAGCGGGGATTTTTTCCACGATACTTGTTTCGTTGAGCGATATAATCTGATCACAACCACTACGGTCATATACTGTTTTGGGCAATATATTAAAATTTGTAATGTATATCCCATTACCTGGCAATATCCTTTCTGCATGTTTGTGTACAAGTTGTGTAGTAATAGTTAGTGTAACTATCATGAGGGCCTCCTTGTCTGTCATCTCAGCACGCATAATGGATCTAGTTTTGTTTGCCTTGTCCAAGTAGGTGCTATAGACGACCATTATGTCCCCGATGAACACTTGTCCAGTTCGGTGGTTGTTCAAGCCCTCTATTGATAGTATTTTGGGTGTTACAAGTTTAGACCT
>SNQJ01S0255916.1:0-12538 GCA_010110895.2 Picea sitchensis | reverse complement strand
GCTCTCGTACTCCATGTCTAGGACCATGTGGGCCTCGAGACATGATCTCCTAGTTATCCCTAGATATCGGGGATAACAGGTCACAAAATTCCATACACACACGGATGGTTCCTTGCTTTTTATTCACGGGAACGAGATTGGATACCCTTTCGGTCAAGGGAATCGGGTAGATAAAGCCGACATTAAGAATCTTCTCTACCTATGCCTTAATAGCGGGGGCCTTCCTAGGATTAACATCTCTAAGACGTTGTTGAAGGGGTTTAGTATTCGAGTAAGTCCTAATCTCATGTTTGACAATACAGGGGTCGATCCCTGGCATCTCCTCATATGACCAAGTGAATACGTCTCAAAATTCTTTGAAGAGGTTGGTGTAGATTAGAATCTCTTCTGGCGAACAATCTGCACCTATATTTACATTTTCGATCTTGCCAGGGGTATGAGAGATATCGATTTGGATGGTAGGAGAAATACTCGCCATATTCCCTTCGACGTAAATGCCATGTGTATCAAGTGGAACTACGACATGATCAACTATCTCACTCAAGGTAGATCTAAAATCATCTTGCTCAATTCTTTCAAGACTTGGGAGAAAATAAGATCGATGATGCATATCATCCCAAGGTCTCTCGGAAACATTCATGGCTTCAAGGATGGCTTTGTCTGAAGGCAAATTCTCATCCAAGAAATCATGTGAACAAAATAACAAAGTGGCCCACACGGGCCTAAGAACTGGATCTTCCTTGACCGTCTACGAGGGAATATGATCGGGATTGGTAGAAGAGTCAAGGATAGCTTGATATGCAATATCTACTGCCGATAGTGGCATAGCCATGCCAACATGTGATTGACCTTCAATCGACGAAGTCAGAGAAGGTAGGGTCCAAGAGTCACTAAAATAAGAAGAGCGAAAAGGGATGGACCTCTCTACTAAAGCACGCGTACTGGACATGGCGTAAATGTGGTGAGTCAGTGTCAAGAAGTCGAAAGTACCCATGAGGGAAGAATACATTTCGACAGCGATATTCTCATTTGCAGGCTGAGAATTTTTGACCATAGGGATCGACGGTCCAACAGATGTGTTCGGGCTAGAGTACGCAAAGGATAATTGGTCGATTGTCACAATCTCCCCCTGATGAGGAAAACAAAGCATGCGGAAAATGGATGATACGACGACGATCATAACATAATTCCAATTGCAACGTAGTAACAGGTTATAATCGAGAGGTACATCAACTACCTCTACTTCCACCTCTACCGTCTTCCCACCTAACTAGACCAGAAAGGCAGGGAGAATACCATGAGGGTGGAAGGAATGACCTTCGAATGCGGTCAACATGGTCGACGACTTTGAAAGGGTTGGAGAACCGATATATTTCCAACAGACTAAGGACGTCACGCACATGGCAACACCTTCATCAATGACCACTCGTTTTATGGTATATTTAGAAGACTTCATGTGGATTTGGAAATCCACATGGTAGGGTAAGAGAGTCTTCACGTCCATGACATCAAACTTGATGATCCTCAAGCCACTAGGTTCTAGAGATCCTAAAGAAGAGAGTAAGGAATTTCATCCTCATTCTCCTCATGCTCCCAAGTAGCATCCTCAGGTCCATACCAGGTCCATTGGACCTTTACAAGCCATATGGCTCGATTCCAGAGTTGTTTGATTTTTTGATCCAGGATGCACACTGGATGCACTTGGAAAGTGCCTTATTGCTCCACTTGAATAACATTCCAATCAATAACATGATTAACATCGGGTATATATTTCTTTAGCAATTATACATGGAAGACATTATGAACAAACATAGATGCAGGCAATGCAATCATATAAGCAATTGGACCAATCCTCTCTAGGATTTCAAATGGTCCACAAAATTTGGCTTCTAACTTGGCGCAACTTCCCAGCTTCAGGGAGCTCCTATTAGATTTCAATTTTAGGAAAACATGATCACCCACTTTGAATTCTCTATGGATTATGTTTTTATCAGCATAACTTTTCTTTCTGTCTTGGGAAACTTTCAAATTTTACTTAATTTTTAACATTTGGTCCTCCATCTCCTTGAGCAATTCTGGCCTGACTACTATTCTATCAGCTGGATTATCCCATCTTACTAGAGTGTTGCACCTTATGCCGTAAAGTTCTTTAAATGGGCTCATCTTCACTGATGCCTGATACCCATTATTGTAAGCGATTCTACCAAGTGTAGGCAGTCTTCCCATTTCTATGGTTTGTGCATCACATACATTCTCAACATATCTTCTATAACTCTATTCACCCTCTCTGTCTGCCCATCAGTCTCAAGATGGTAACCTGTACTAAAGTTCATATTCGTTCTGAATCCTTTGAACAATCCTTTCCAGAAATTTGAGGTGAATTTCAGGTCTCTGTCAGACACAATCGTTTAAGGAATTCCGTGTAATCGTGCCACTTCCTTCATGAAAATATCAACAACATCTGTTGCTTTGTGAGTAGTTTTTAGTGGAATAAAATGGGCATCTTTTGTAAGCTTTTCCACCACTACCATAATTGAATCATGTAGCTTGCATGTTCTGGGAAATCTCGTAATAAAATCCATTTTCACCATTTCCCACTTCCATTCAGGAATGGGCAAAGGTTGCATCAATCCTGCTGGGTGCCTATGCTCTGTTTTAACTTTCTGGCATTCCATACACCTAGTGATGTATTCTGCAATTTCTTTCTTCATACCTGGCCAAAAGTATTGGCTCTTGACTGCTGCTATGGTTTTTTGATATCCAGGGTGTCCTACATAAGGAGCATTATGCATCTCATGCAAAATTATATGTTTCAAGTCCTGGACATTTGGTACAAAAATTATGTTCTTGTGCAGCAGTATTCCATCTACTCCAAACTTATAAATATCCATCTTCTGTGGTGTCTTACCTAGCTGTAGTTTTGCTATCATTTCTTTGTATTGCAGGTCTATATTTGTATCCTCCAAAAATTTTCTTTTAACATCATTCTGATACATGCTGATGGCTGTAGCATGAAGCTCATGCACCCTCCTACTGAGTGCATCAACCACTTTATTTTCTTTCCCTTGGATATGCTTTATATCAAAGTTATATTCGCTTAGAAATTCTAACCATCTGCTTTGCCTAGCATTTAGATTTGGTTGATCAAATAAATATTTCAAACCATTGTGCTTTGTTCTTAACTCAAACCTTTTTCCCATGAGGTAGTGTATCCATTTCCTCAGGGAATGCACTATGGTTTCCAACTCCAAATCATGAGTGGCATAGTTTCTTTCATGCTCCTTCAACTTCCTTGATTCATAACATATCACGAATCCATTTTGACAAAGGACTCCACCCAGTCCTTAATTACATGCATCTGTGAATACAATGAATCTTCATTTGGGTTTGCAATCCTTAGTATTGGAGCACTTGTCAATAATTGTTTCAAATGTTGGAAACTCCTTTCACAGTCCGACATCCATTGAAACTTCATACCCTTTATTTGCAAGGAAGTGATTGGGTGTGCTATCTTCAAGAATACTCCAATGAATCTCCTATAGTAGCCTGCAAGGCCCATGAAAGATCTGACTTCTGTCACATTATTTGGTGCTGACCATTCTCTAATGGCTTCTACCTTCTCAGAGTCCACTGCTATCCCATCTTTTGAGATGATGTGCCCCAAATAATGAATTTGTTTCTGATAAAATGAACACTTGCTCAATTTGGCATACAACTGATGTTCTATTAATACTTGCAACACCATCCTCAAATGATGTTCATGCTCTTCCTCTGACTTGGAATATATAAGAATGTCATCCAAAAATACAATGACAAACTTGTCCAAATACTCTCGAAAAACACCATTCATTAAGCACATGAAAATAGCTGGTGCATTTGACAATCCAAATGGTACCACTGTGAACTCATAATGACCATACCTTGTCTTGAAGGCGGTCTTGCTAATATCTTCTTCTTTAATTCTTACCTGATGGTATCCTGATCTGAGATCTATCTTTGAAAATATCCTTGCATCCTTCAATTGATCAAAGAGGTCATCAATCCTTGGTAGAGGATATTTGTTCTTAACAATCACTTTATTCAATTGTCTGAAGTCAATGCACAATCTTCACGTTCCATATTTATTTTTCACAAACAAGACTGGGGCACCCCAAGGTGATACACTTAGGCATATATACCCCTTCTTCAGAAGTTCTTCAAGATGCATTTTCAACTCCTTCAATTCTGGTGTACTCATTCTGTAAGGAGTCTTTGACACGGGAGTTTCTCCTGGTGTCAGTGTTATAGAAAAATTGAGGTATCTCCTTGGGGGTAGTTCTGATACTTCCTTGAATACATCTTCAAACTATTTAAGGACTGCATAATTTTCCAAATTTGGCACCTTGTCTTCAGGTGTCTCCTCCATATGAACTTCAAATATTTGACATCCTCTTCTATAACATTTCTTCAGCTGCAATGCTGAAATTTCTATAACAGTTGCTTCTCTGGGAATTCCCTGCACTTTCCTTTGGTTCCCTTCTTCATCCAAGCAAGTGAATGCTTTGTTATGACAATCCAATAGAGAATGATGTGGGTCCAACCAATCTATCCCAATTAAATATTCATAGGAACCTAAGGGTAAGATGTTCAAATCTGCCCTAGTATTTAGTCCATTCATGTCTATGAGGCAAGACTTAACCATCTCATTAACTTTTCTTCTGGCTCCTGTAGCCAGTTGCACCAACAAGGATTTCCCATGCTTGATTTTTGGTAATTGCAAACTTTCCACCATCTTAGGGTCTATATAACTATGTCTAGCTCCTGAATCAATTAAAATAGCGAGGGTTTGGTTGTTGATCATACCTTCCACTTCAATCATGTGGGACTGATACTCTGCTTGCTTGTTGTCCAGGGCTACATAAATCCTTGGCACATTTTTACCCATGTCCTCTACTGTCTCAGTTCATTGTACATTGTGAACAACCCTGCCTTTTTCGCCTCTGTGAGGACAATCTCTGAACCTATGGTCTCCTTTACAACCCCAACATTGCATAGGTGGTTGTCTTGGCTCTTGACTCCCTGTGTCAATCACTCTAGTTTCCTTATGCGTTTGCTACCATTTTGGATTATTTCTGAAGAATGGTGGCTTAGCTCCCTTCTTCCTCTAATCCATCTTGAATTTCTTATTGTCTTCCCAATCCTTTTGGAAATATGGTTTTTCTTTCAGCTGGTCATATAAGCATTTAGATCTCCTTATGGTTTATTCTAATGTCTTGGGATCATCATACTGTATTTTGTCACTGATAAATGATGGAAATCCACTTAAGTACCGTTGAATCTTGACTGTCTCATCCTTAATGAAATTGACATACTTCAACAGTTCCAGAAACTTTCTTTCATATTCATCTATGGTCATACTTCCAATCTTGATTTCAAAGAACTCTTTCATTTTCTTGTCATAGTATCTCTTGGTCAAGTACTTCTTCTCAACATACTTCTTGAATTCTCTCCAAGTAACACTTTTCTCAACAATGTGCTGTACCTGCACAAGTTGATCCCACCACATGGAGGACTTTCCTTTGAGTTGATAGATAACGATTCTACTGTCAGCATGAGAAGAACAATTATGAAATTGAAAATACTTCCTCATGCCTAACAACCATGTTTCAACATCTTCATCCTTCTTGTGCTCACCATTAAATGTAGGAGGTTTGATTTTTTTCATTTCTCCTTCCATCTCATCCACCCCATATCTCTTATACCTTCTGATAGGGGATAGACTTGAGCTGTTGCCTGCTCTCTTATGGGAATGCCTATGGGGATGATGGTGATGTCTACTAGCACTTTTTACTTCTCTCTTCTCCTCTGAAGATTTGTGACTCTCAGATCTACTTGAGTCACTCTCCTTAACCAATTTCTTCTCTATTCTGTTCAAACCTTCCAATAGCTTCATGTTAAAGTCATCCTGCTACTCTTTGGATTTCATAAGCCTTTCATTATCAGCTTTATGGCTTTGGACATCCTTCTGCAAATTCTTAATGGTCTCAACCATATTCATATCTTCATTCCTTTCTTCTCCATGTCCGTTGGAGTTCATTCCTTCCATGCCCAAAAGGACATCCATCCCTCTGCTCTTCTCTGAATGAATGTAATTCCCTTGTGCCTCTTCCATTCCTACGGACTCTACACTGGTCTGACCTGACCGAGTTGTTGTTAATTCTGCAAAACGTACAGCCATCGAAACTAATCAGACTAACAAATCAACAATTCATGAGAATATGCACCATTTCGATTCAACATACACATAAGCATTATCACTCCCATTTTCCTGGTGTTATCACCACGATGATTCTAGATAAGACCCAAGTCTCGAGAATGTTGACGCGCAGTGCCTTCCAAGATACACTTTGCGCAAGAAGGTGGTTTTGTCGAAACCACTTTCGCCAAGACGCGGTATTACGTGTCTCAACATGTCAAATCCACCACTCGTGGAGCGGGCGACGGCTAGTCAGATCACCCTACTTCATTCGTTCGCTACTTCGCAGCCATGTGATGTCAGATGAACACCGCCATGTAACGAACTCAAATGCTAATCATTCGAAATGGATTGGCCGAGTATGGCAACCCAATGCTCTTTGTACGTAATTTGTCTGTGCTTCATAAATGGAGTTCTATAATTACCACTCCCCAATTATGAAGATATCTGTGTATCTATAACCATATTAATCTTCAAGTTGCTCGACTTCCTACTCTCTGCAAAGACACATTTTGGTATCCCCAACCTGAGATACATGGACAAAGCTAAGTCGAGTGAGACTGGTTATTCGAGCAACATGCTAGGCTTTCTTGTGAATAAGGAGGAAAGGGTCCTTGCACATCTTCTAGCAACTAAGTTCCACACAGAGACGGTTATAGACTCACAATTGGAAGTCAGGATGAATCCCACTATAAAGGATTTAGTCATCAACATGCCAACCACTAAGAAGAAAATGAGTAAGTAACATAAGAAGGAGGAATCTACGGTTGAAGCGGTCGAAAGTGTTGGAGAAAATCAACGGGTCTGGTTAGACTCTTCTTTAAAGGTGGAGATCACTAAGCTGAAGTAAGTCTTCAATTAAGATAAGCATTTCTCAGCAAATTTTGAACAACCGGTAGCGGAGGTAAAGAGTACAAGAGATGATAGGCCTTTTCTTCAACGACCCTTTTTACAACAGGCTAACTGCTGTCATCACCCTTTTGTAATTTTGTGATTAATATGATTATATAAATACATAAACGGATTTTAGACTGTTTTATTAAAATTTATATCTGGTGATGTTATGACTCTTGTTTTCTTTATAATAAGTTTTTCTTGTAATCTTATATTTTATTTTCATCTGTCTAAATCAGAAGAAAATAAAATTCGGAATTCTTTTTAATTAATGCTTCAATGCGGTTATGTGTTTATTTTTATTTTATTATTATGCAATTTAAACTCAGACTCCTCGCCTTCCAAGCGAATTCATGCACATTAACTTGACCTATTATTTTATATTATCATGCATAGAAATATTACAAGGTAAACACTTCTCCGCACACCTAAATCTACTGTGCATTTCTTCTTCATCGTATCGACTACTTTCGTGCACTACTCTGGCGTTGTGCGCCAATATCCACAGTGCACAGTTTCGATACTGTGCACCGATATTCCACATGCATTTTCGTCCTATGCATGCACCATGTCAAGTTTAACATAGTCCTCCGGGCTCAAATATCTGTGCACACTACTGAATACACCATCGCGAAACAACTTATATTCATACTTATGCGCGTACCAACAAAACTCCTTTGCATTAAGAAATACTTGCACACCCCATGTGCACCTTACTATATGTGTGCTTACCACACAAGGCTAATTTCAGCGTGTGCATCTACACATAATAATCTTCCGCATGACGCCACAATTTACCGTGCACACTGGCATGCCACGGTTTCCCGCCCAGTGGAAAATTTACCACGCGTGCCAATATGCCAACCTTTTCCAAGGACACTCTATGACTCTAATTCTGGTCACTTCAAAGTTACTTTTCTGTGAATATTCACTTCAATTGCACCCTTCTGGCCCATCCAAAATCAATTTTGAACTGTGGCTTTGATACCAAACTGTAACGATCCCCCTCGACCAAACTGAGGTTGGGGTACACCACTCCAGAGCAACCACTCATGCTCTGACGCCAGTCGGTAACGTTCCCAGCCATCAGGTCAGGCCATGCTACTCTGGGGAACACTTTCGTTCCCATATTGTGGAACATACAGTAGCATGCCCAATAGTCAACTAAGCAATGCCACCTAAATTTACTCTTTAGACTGCATGCAACTAAAACATATACATGAAACACGCTCGCGGAAGCTTTACATTTAAACATAAACAAACAATTACTTTATGTAACATACGACTTTTATATTAAAATAACAGTAATTACCGATATGCATCATTTACAGGAAATTACCCGTAAACACACAAGCAATCATAGTCACATATATGATAAAATCGTAACATGGGCATGTAAATAACAAAACAACATATCCATATATCATACAATTGGTACTTATCTTAGAAAGGCTGTCACCAACTGCTTACAGACTGTCCACGAACCTCCCAGCCATAGACTACACTGTTCATCACTCTCAATAGTGAATCACCCCCGAGCTGGAACTGAACTCCACCCAGGTTAAAGGGATTCTTATCTAGGCTAAGGCTCATGGACAATAGGAAAGACTCCATCTCAGGTGCTCACTCAAATAAAAACCTACAACCTCTCATTCCCCACATGCCTGTCCTACCCAAGGAAGTGTTCCCTTTCTCTGCTCAACAGTCCCTCGGCTGCCCCACTTCCCTTCCAGGGCTTCAACAATAGGTCGGACCAGAAGTCTCAGAGCACTGTAGCTGCAGTTTAACACCTATAGAAATCAATCCCCAACAATTATCTCGCTCAGAGAACTGCTCACGGGCCTGACAACCCGCTTCTTTAATCCTTCTCCAAGCTAACCAGGTACACCAACCAAAAAGGATGGGGAAACAGGCTTCGGAAAGGTGAAATGGCTGTCTCCAGGATAACATAATGTATGAGTGAAATGCTCATGGAGTCATTGACTGGATAACTGAGTGTGTTTTGGATTCACTGTGAACTCTTTGTCAAAAAAATGATGATGGTTCGCTTGCTAGTCCCCCCTTTTCTCGTTCGTAAGGTATCTATGAGAAAAAATCCCCCTTGAGCTAAGTTTCCCCACAATATGAATGCATGTCTCCAACTTGACACTTGTCATATCGGAAGTTTCTTTTGTCCACTTGTCCCCAACTTTAGAACTTAGGATAAACTAATTATCCATACTTTAGGTTTTAGGAAATATTAATATAATATTCCCTTGACTTTTGGCCCTCCCTTTCCCTAACTGGTGAAGTTCAGTCCCCCATCTCTTTTACCGTGGTCAGTCTGTGTGCAGTGATGTATTTTATATTAATCATGAGTCATGTACAAAGTAGGTGCTCTAGCCTTTAACATCTAGGTGTGCTGGCCTAATTCCAAGACATAAGCATTCCAACTTATAATACTGGCTCACCAGCCTATAATGCAATTATATACACAAAGGTTCTCTAACCTTAATATTGCGCACACTTAGATACTGCGCGCTATATCCTCTGTCTTTAAGGTTGCGTGCACCTTAGTTACTGCGCGTAGCATTCAAAAATGTGCACATTACATCCCTTTACTGCGCAGTATATGCACACACCATGTCATGAAAGGTGTATTACAAAAATGATGTCTAAAAAACTCACTAGCTTAAATATACTTGGATTATATTTACATTTGGGTTCGGTTGAGGGATATTACATATGGATACTAGCAATATCCCCAAATACGAATAAATCCACAGGAATATCTCTGATGCTAGGTGAGTATCTAGGGGTTATCCCTTCAACGAACTTCACGCGACCTCGTTCTTAACTCCGGTGTGAGCGGAGCCTCCTGATATTACCAATTATACAATGGATTTCTCAACTCCTTGTCTCAGACACATATGTTTATTTAATTGCCTTGGAGAAGTTTACTCACAAAATCCTATTCCAAGGCACTAAATCCTAGGCTAGTTTGTGCACCCTAAACAATAAAATCATTACTAATCAATTTTAGTTTAAAGCATAAATTTTATTGGCTGTGATTACTCAAAAATGTATGAAAACGAAACTCATGGTGTTATGACTCTGCATAAAAATAAAAATAGATATAATGCAAAGCCTAAATTTAACTTTTTAGTGAATGATATGCTAAATAAAAATAGTGAAATCTTCAATTTTAACTCTGCAACTCAGAAGTAAAATGTAATCTTTCGCTAAATGTGCTAAGCTAATGATAAAGGTTCCAAGACAAAAATACCAACCAATGCAAAATGCCTATTTTTTTGTATTTTCAATGTATTAAAAAGAAAATGCATGGATTGATAAGCGACTTGATATATAACTTCTACTGTGTATAAAATAAATCACTCGAGAAGAATACCAAGGAGCTAAGAAGACAACCCAACTACCAAGGACAAATAAAAAACGGAAAACAAAGAGAAAGACGCCGCCCAAAAATTCAACTCCAAATAGGTTTCCTGTCATCCCAGATAATATCAACAGGCACCACAGAGACCTAAGAAGGCTCAATGATCCTCAAAACCTACCCAACAATCACTAAACCAAGCAAGCAAGCAGGGGGAAGTGGTATACGCGATTGTTCAAGAGAAACAAGCGTATATACGCCTCTTTCAGTGGGACAACAAGCGTGTATACACGACTGTCAGGGCAAAAAGGGCGTATATCTTTTAAAACAAGGCTAGGCAATGGTAAAAGGATGAAAAACTCAGACCCAGAGTGAAAAGACTCTGTCGAACTGTGATACGATAAGAAACACAAAGGAAAAAGAGCAATGTAAGAAGGAAAAATACTTCAATGGAAAAACTCTTTATGGCCAAGGGTCAACCACAACAAACAGGTATGACTGCAAAAATCAACTCAATTACAACATGTGCTATATAAACTAATGTGCAATACAAGGAAGAAGCCTACCTAGATCCAATCATTTGATGTTGTTCCACCGTTGAGAACTTTGACCCAAAGATTTACACCTGCAAGAAGTTCTCAACAAACAAGCGATGCAAGTATATAGTGATAATATATAAAATGAGTTAGCACATCAGATAGCACAATCCATTAATAAACATTACAAACATGTCCATGAATAATAATCATATATTTGCAAGATATCAATAGGACGGGAAATGAGTATTTCTATTAATAATTGATCAACAGAAGTTTCAACATTACAGGCTTCCGTGTCGGCACGGTTCAAAACCAAGAAACCAAGTTCCTTCCAACTAGGTCTCCACCACTTCAATCCTCCACCAAAGGAAAACTCATAGCAAAGAGGTAATGAGGTCCTCTCGACAATAAATAAAGAGCTTGGGGGTTGAACACTGTGCTCAAACTTGAGGGACAAAGGGATGCAGAGTCAATATGAAGTAATTTCTTCAGAGTAAATTTTCTCTCAAAGTTGAATGCTTTCTCCTCCTTTTCCATAGCTTGAAATTGTGCTCTTATAGCCTCCAGAATGCAACTGAAGGGTCGAGTCGGAACGTTTCCAGTATATGGAAGGCCAAATATCAGAGATCTTCTATTGTGACATGGAAACCCGACCTCATTTTGTATTTTCTGGCACAAATCCCGATATACACGAGCTGTAGTGGAGTAGCAAGCGTATACGCAACTTGCAAAGCAATTAGGGAGCGTATATGTGGATATATATATATATATATATATATATATATTTGGCTCTAGATTTATCAAAATGGGGTTGATAAGTTTGCATAGGGAAATGGAAAAAGGCCCTCTGTGCAAAATAACAATGGTAAGNTTTTCTGGCACAAATCCCGATATACACGAGCTGTAGTGGAGTAGCAAGCGTATACGCAACTTGCAAAGCAATTAGGGAGCGTATATGTGGATATATATATATATATATATATATATATATATTTGGCTCTAGATTTATCAAAATGGGGTTGATAAGTTTGCATAGGGAAATGGAAAAAGGCCCTCTGTGCAAAATAACAATGGTAAGACAAATCTTGCTATAACACCTCCCACCACATGTGCTCACATAGAAATTGGTTCATTTATTACCAATCTGTTGATGAGGGTGTAGTATTTATGGTAAATGCTATTCCCTATAAAACTGTTGGGGTTGGCAGTATTAGAATCAGGATGTTCGATGGTATTGTTAGGGAATTAATGGATGTTAGATATGTACCTGATCTTAAATCAAATTTGATTTGATTGGGAGTGTTGGATTCTTGTGGATATAAGTATATAGGTCAAGGTGGAGCACTCACATTATCAAAAGGTAGTTTAGTAGTGATGAAGGAAACAAAGGTTGATAACCTTTATAAGCTGGAAGGGAGTACTGAAGTGGCATCTGAAGTGACAGATGTATCTTCTTGTTGTTAGATAATCCAAAAATACAATTATCATAGTTTATAA
>SNQJ01S0255915.1:0-12538 GCA_010110895.2 Picea sitchensis | reverse complement strand
AAATTCTCTTGACTGACCTTAAGAGGAAAGGCTTCAAAGGTAGACTGTGTTGGAGAGGTAGAAGGGATAGAAGTACAGACTTCGGTCTTGACAGTAGGAAATCATAAAAACTTAAATAAAACCCATAACTCGAAGATAAATGCTAAAAATATTTTTCTTTTACCCATGCAATTCTATGTGTTAACACAACGGTTGGATTTTTTGCGTGGTCCTTGGAAAAAACCAACTAATCCACCTGACCCTCATCCAAATAAATTGGAAATATCTTTGAACCCAGAGGGCTTGGGGAACCCTCATCTTCCTCTTGATGCTCGGTCTTTTGCGAGGTAGGAAAAATCCTTGAACTAGATACCATACTGGGAATGGAATAACAAATCAAATTTCCCTTCCAGGATGAAGATAACATGTAGAAGGTATGAATTTTCTATCCTAATCCTGTGCATAGCCAACCTCACAATGGCCTTCACAATCCAATAATTCTTGGTTATTTTAAAATGCTTTGTCTCCCTTGTTCTGGAGTAGAAAGGGTCCTCCACCAAGTCCTCTACTTCCTCTATCAATTTTCTATCAGACATGTACAACCTCTGAGTCCAAACCCTCTCTTCGACCTCCTCAACTACCTTATTTTCTTCCATAGAGCATAGCTTAATGAACCCATTCCCCATTTCCCACTCCAACTCTCTGGTTGCCCACATATTGGACACTAGAACCTAGGAAGTGGAATTTTCCTTGTCATGCTTCCCCTGGTGTTGAAATATTCCCTTCCTACCCCCACACCTTACCATCTTCTGGATATGCCTAAAAAATAAACAACTCTACCTTGACACTTTATTCCCACTAAAACTACCCATGAACTAGACTAACTTCCTCATCAAATGATTCAGGTGGATATTGGTGGCCACCCACCTATTCCAACTAGCTCCTCTTGACAATTTTAAAGTGCAACACGTTCTTCTGTAATTCTTTGTAATTGTGGGTTCTACACTTTTCTGGTTGTCTGAATCCCTACACAGATTCTAGGTGGATATTAGTGGCTTCCCACCTAATCCAACTCACTTATTTTGGAAGTTTTCATGTTAGTCCATCTTTATGTACTTCTAGGGTTGTTTTGGGGCCCTAAACATTGTTTTTTTGGCTTGTGTTGGCACAGGGGCAGACCCAAGGTTCAACGCTACAACAACGCACCAAAAAAACCCTAACTAGCGGACCTTTCAGCAACACCTGCGAAGTAGATGAAGTCTCACTCGAGGTAGAGGAAGGGGTGGTTGTAGGACTCCAGTGTCTGCAACCGTAGCTGGGACAAAGATCTGTGATTGTAACACCTTAAAAGAGCACTTAGCAATTACAATTCATTAGTATTAAACCAATATCTACTTCGCAGACGAAACCCTAATTAGAGAGCAATGCAGTATTCAACCATATCTAGTATGTTCGAGCACTAAGCACATCCACATAGGTCAGATATAGCATTCATCCATATTATTAAGCACTAAGGTATCATATCAGATTCATCTACCATCTAACATTGCACTAAGCATTGAATCACATAAACAAAAGAACAACCAAAAGAACAAAGCATTCACAACACAGGATATACATGGTTCACCCCAACCTTGGGGATACGTCCACCAACTTTTCGTCTTATTTATTATCTTCTTCAATTAGTTACATGCACAGAGCCACAAAAACCCTACTCCGCAGAGGAAAGGAGATATGCGTACCTCGCTATATCCTCCTTCCCTGAGCTAGGTTACATCACTAAGTCTCTTCTCAATCTCTTACACTCACTTTCACTAAGCTCTGCAAGCCTCATACAGTATGCACAAAAGCAATCTCCACTTAGAACTTATCACTTTCAATCACATAGATCGAACTACTTCCTACATTTCTCAGCCTTCTATTTATACTTTACAAAATAGGCCTAAGCATGGGTAAACCCATGGGCCAACATTCCCATACCCGTTACATAATCCCAAATCCCAAAAATCCCTAAAAGGGGGCTGAGATCCTGCGATATCCGCTTCATATTGCGCTCTACCTTCGACAGCCCGTCGAAGTCCCAAAAATAGGTCAAACCTGACCAAGGATCCTCAAAACTTGGTCAAGGACCAACAGGCCCCCAACACTCACTTTTGATTCATCCTGAATCACTTTGATTTGGGTAGCTCTGTTTCAAAAGACTCGAGCTTCACTCAAGCTGCTTCGACTTGTTTCTATGCCACAACCCCATGTCCAAAAAACTATTGGATAACATCTTCATTGACAGGTCCCTCTAGGTGTTTTTCAGCTACAATGATGACTTTCTTCAGTTCTGTTCCTTGGCATTCGATCTCCGTGAACAGTTGGTAAGCCTCATCCTGTACAATTTGGAGCCTCTGATTCACTTCCATGAATTTTCTCTGAATGGTGTGGACCTGCTGCTGGGCATTGCGCTACTCTTGGGATGGCTTCATCCTTTCAACAGCTGATAGGGGCTTCAATTGTACCTGTATTGTTTTTGCTTGATACTTCAACTCTTGGAGCTGTGACTCCAGTGCCTTCAGTTCTGGATTCTCAATGAGTCACTCATACATTTGGGCACTGCGATCACTTAGTTGTTTACATTCCAAGGTGAGGCCCTTGATTCTTTCAACTCTACTTTGGGCAGTTGCTTCTCTTTGATCCCTTACATCCTGCGAAGTGTCGACCACTATGTGGAGCTCTAAGTCTGCTATTCATTTTTGTAGTTGTTGGATAGCTTCTGCAAGATACTCTACTTGATGCGTGACTCGGTCTTCTTTCTGCGGTTCTAATCCTGTCACAGAGAGAAGTGCTCTGTTGACTGCTTCTTTCACTTCAAGTTTCTCTGCTAACAATTGTTCTTTTTACTGTTGAATCTGTGTTTTCTCCTCTTTCAATTTTTCCTGGAGAGAAACCTTCTCCTTCTTTGCAAGTCGACATTGTTCTATGAGTACTCCTTGCACTTGCTTCAAGGCCTAGGTGGCTTGTTCTGTTTCTTCTTATGCTCGACAAAGGCGATCTTCAGTTGCATATGCTATTCAGCGGAGTTGGGCTAGCTCATATATCAACTCTGGTTCTCCCGATGGTAGGGGTGCAATGGACACTACACGACTAGATTGAAGGACCTACTGTACCCCTCAGAGTTCGACCTCAATTCTGTTGTACATTTCCTCCTGCTTGGATTCTTATTTCTCTAATATTTCCTATGAGGCGTTGTTCAAAGCTGCGATGATGAAGTTAAAATCATCGGTAGTGAGCACAGTCTACATATTGGTCAAGATGGCTCTTGATTTCTTTTTGGAAGAAGGTTTCGGGGGGAAACCTTCCTCTTCTTTAGGGGATCAATCTCATCTCTAGGCGGTGTTACTTTGCATTGTTTTTGTTCAACTTCTTTTCCATTTATCTCTTCTACTTTGTCATCACCCCCTCGGTCAGGTGATACTGAATAAGTCTTGCCTGAGGCATTGCTTAATTCTTGGACCTCTTCGATCTTCCTCCTTCTACTGGCTCCGGGTGTATCATGTTCTTTATGTGTGGTCTCTGGCCTGTCAGGGTCAAACATCTCTACAGGGTCTACAGGAATAAGGAGGTCTACCAACCATTCCTTAGTGATCTCCTCAAGGTCCTCTTCCATGATCTTGTAGTATGACAAAAGCTCCTCCTTATGCTCATCTTCTCGCACAGTTATGTAGATGAAGTGTCGATCTGCGCAAAACTTCATCAGGTGTCAGAACCTATGTAGAGTGTTCAGAGTCATGTGAGGTTCATCTTCGATTTCTCTCTTCAACTAGAGATAATATGTGTGAAAAACAATGTTTGACTACCACTGTTTTCTCATATCACTCAAGTACCAGAGTGTGGTGAACTTCGCAACAAGCAGTTCGAATGGTTCAATATCCAGGAAGGTCGCACCTTCTAGCATCTCCCAAGCAACAAACTCGATGAGGATCAGGAGCTAGATAAAGTTGAACTCATATCCCTAATCCTATGCTTCGTGGCAGTCCAGTTCAAGCTGACTATCTAGGTACTTCACCTAGTTCATTTGTAGACCTTCCACGCACTTCCCTGCAAGGTCAACGACAAAGTCTATGACCTGCGTGGGTCAGTTCTTCCTTACTAGATTTTGTGCAATTAATTCGCATGCTATGCGCACTGCTCCATTCTGGATTGAAGATACCTTGTAGCCTCGCATCCCCTTCTCAAAATCGTCATATGTATCCTTGATCTTCTGTGCTAGTGCGTGATATGTGGCTTTTCCTGGATAGAATTCCTGCGGATCAGGTCCTTGCATACTCAATCTTGTGATCCTATGGATTAGCGTTGGATCGACTGTGATACAATGGTCTAGACATAAGTAGTTTCCATGGTAACATGGAAGTAGTAGCTTGACACAGGCGTTAACTTCCTAGTAACCATTTGTTGGCACAGGGGCAAACCCAGGGTTCAACGCTACAACAACGCACAAACAAAACCCTAACTACCAATCGTTTCAGAAACACCTGTGAAGTAGATGAAGTCTCACCCAAGGTAGAGGTAGGGGTGGTTGCAGGACTCTAGTGTCTACAACCATAGCTCAAACACAAATCTGGGATTGTAACACCTTAACATAGCACTTAGCAATTAAATTTCATCAGTATTAAACCAATATCTACTTTGCAGACGAAACCCTAATTACATAGCATTGTAGTATTCAACCAAATCTAGTATGTTCAAGCACTAAGAACATCCACATAGGTAAAATCTAGCATTCATCCATATTATTAAGCACTAAGTGTTGGCACAGGGGCAGACCCAGGGTTCAATGCTACAACAACGCACCAGCAAAAACTACCGGCCCTTTCGACAACACTTGCGAAGCCGAAAAATTCTCACCTGAGGTAGAGGCAGGGGTGGTTGTAGGACTCAGGTGTCTGCAACCTTAGCTGGGACACAAATCTGTGATTTTAATACTTAACAGAGCACTTCCAACCGACAATACATCAATATTTAACCACTATCTACTCCGCAGATGGAACAAATAATCACATCATTCATTCATATCTAATGTATCTAAGCACTTATCATAGAGAATTAGGTTAGATCTAATAGATTCAGGCACTATAAAATTCATATAAGTCAGATCTAACATCCATATACATCATTAACAAAAAGAATAAACAAATATATCTATCTCTATCAAAGAAATTAGCAAGTAGAGACATAAACACATCAACACATTGCACAAAGCAGAGCAACACAACATATACGTGGTTCACCCCCACCCTAGGGCTACGTCCACCAAATCTTCTTATTTATTATATCTTTAATAGGCTACATGCACAGAGCCTCAAAACCCTACTCTGCATAGGACAAGAGATTTGCGCAGCTTGCTAGATCCTCCTTCCCTGAGTGGATCTAAGCACGTAGCCTTCCACAACCTCTTACAATGACTTTCACTTAGCTTTGCAAGTCTCACACAGTATGCACAGAGCACTTACAATCCTTCAATCACATAGATATAGCACTTATCCATTCCTAACTTCCCTTTTCTTACATTGCCTAGACATCTATTTATACTTTACAAAATAGGCCTAAACATGGGTAAACCCATGGGCCGACATCCCATACCCGTTACATAATCCCAAATCCCAAAAAGGGTTCGATATCCCACGATCTCTTCTTCGTCTTGCACTCCTCCTTCGACAGGTTGTCGAAGCCCAAAAATAGGTCAAACTTGACCAAGGATCTCCTAAAACTTGGTCAAGGGCCAACATGCCCCCAATAGTCACCTGTGACTCGTCCCGAGTCACTCTGATCTGGGTAGTTCTGCCTCAAAATCCTAGAGCTTGGCTCAAGTTGCTTTGACTTGTTGTTGTGTCATTGCCTCTTGTGCAACGAACTCTTGGATGAATACCTCGTTCACAGGTCCCTCTAGGCGTTGTTCAACTGCAGTGAAAAACTATTCCAGTTCTTCTCCTCGGCCTTCGACCTCTGTGAACAATTGGTAGGACTTATCTTGTACAGGTTTGAGCCTCTGAGATACTTCCATAACTCTACTCTAGATAGTGTGGATCTGCTTCTGGGCAGTGTGCTTCTCTTGGGAGCGCTTCATTCTTTGACAGGGGCTTCAACTATGCTTGTATAGTTTCGTCTTGATACTTCGCCTCTTGGAATTGTGACTCCAATTCCTTCAGTTATGGATTCTCAGTGAGTTTCTCATAGGTCTGGGCAGTACGATCAATAAGTTGCTTACATTCCATAACAAGGGATTTTATTCTCTCAACTGCGCTTCGAGCAGTTGCTTCTCTTTGATCCCTTACATCCTGTGGAGTCTTGGGCACTGTGTGGAGCTCTAAGTCTGCTATGCGTTGTTGTAGCTGCTGGATAAATTCTATGAGCTTCTCTACTTGCTGCATGATTCAATCCTTTGCCTTTATTTCTAAGAATTTCATAGAGTGAAGTGTTGTGTTGATCGCTTCTTTCGTTTCGAGTTGCTCCGTGGGCAATTGTTCTTTTCCTTGTTGTATCCGTTCTTTTTCTTCATCGAACTTTGCTTGGAGAGAAATATTTTCCTGTTCTGCATATCGACACTGCTCTACAAGTACTCCTTGTACTTGAACCAAAGCCTGGGTAGCTTGTTCTGTTTCCTATTATGCCCGTCAAAGGCAAGCTTCAACTATCTCAGCTAGTTGGTGGAGTTGGGTTGGCTCATCTCCCAACTCTGGTTCTCCTGATGGAAGAGGCGTAGTGGAGACTACGCGGCTAGACCGAAGGCCTACTGTACCCCTCGGGGTTTGAATTCAATCCTATCATACATTTCTTCCTTCTTTGCTCGTTGTTTCTCTGCTATCTCTAGTGAAGCATCGCTCAGGGTTGCTATGATGAAGTCAAAGTCATCGAAGGTGAGGACAGTCTGCATCTTTTTCATGGTGGCTTTTGATTTCTTCTAGGAATAAGGTTTTGGGGGGGAAACCTTCCTCTTCTTCAAGGGGTCAACCTCGTCTCTGGGCATTGTGACTTTGCTTGGTCTCATTTTAGCTTCTACTTCGTCACTACCCAATTGGTCATGTGACATGGAAGCATTCTTCCCTGAGGTGCTTCTTAAGTTTTAGACCTCCTTAGTCTTCTTTTGCCTGTTGGTTCCGGGTGTATTATGTTTTTTATGAGTGTTTTCTAGTCTGTCAATATCAGATATCTCTACGGGGTTGGCGGGGATAAGGAAGTCAATAGACCATTACTTGGTGATATCCTCAAGGTCTTCTTTTGTGAGTTTGTAATATGACTAGAGATACTCTTTATGTTCATCTGCTCACGCTATAATGTAGATAAAGTGTTGATCTGCGCTAAACTTCATCAGTGGCCGGAACCTCAGTCAGGTGTTCAAGGTCATGCGAGGCTCAAATTCAATGGCTCACTTTAGCTGGAGATAATATGTATGGAACACAACATTCGACTACCACTGTTTGTTCATATCAGTTGAATACCACAGGGTAGCGAACTTCGCAGAAAGAAGTTCGAATGACTCTATGTCAGGGAGGGTCGCTCCTTCCAGCATCTCCCACGCAACAAATGAAATGAGGACTAGGAGCCAGCTGAAATGAAATTCATAACCCTGATCCTGTGCTTCTCGACAATCTAGTTCCAACTGGTTAACTAGGTACTTCGCCCAGTTCATTTGTAGGCCTTCCGTGCACTTCACTGCGAAGTCAATGACGAAGTGGTGACCTATGTAGGTCAGTTCTTCCTTACTAATTTTCCAGCTATCAATTGACATGTTAGGAGCACTGCACCACTCTAGATGGAAGCTACCTTGTAGCCTCTTGTTCCCTTCTCAATGTCCCCATATGTATCCTTGATCTTCTGTTCATTAACTTCCTGGTGTCTTCCGAAGTGTGGGATCTTCATGACATTTAGCAGGGTGGACTGCGCAAGGTTCATCATCCACGATTGAGGGATGATATTCAAGTTCTTCCCTTTTGTTCTAGTTAGGTACTTGTATGGGGAGAGAATACCATAGATCTTGTGATCTCCAAGGTTGAAGTCATTGAACTTCAATGATGTGATCATATCATGCTCTACTCAAACTATGTGTATCCCCTTTGGGAGGTACGCAGTGACTATGGTGTACTCAAAATCTCGTGGCACACTATCACGATTCATCACACCAGCTAGAGGTGGGATGTAATCGGGAAATATGGATGGAATCAACTTCACATTGGCAAGGTCATCTCTGTGCTTGGTTCTCTTCTCTACTGTTGGTCGGGATGGCCCCAATCCATGAGCAGCCGATGGAGAGGCTTGCACCATTATCGTTGATGAAGCTTGTATACCTACAGACATCGACATGACTCTTTCAGTCATGAGTTCGACCAGAACTTCTTCGACAACTTTCTCTGCAATGCTGAACTTGTCCGACATACACACTCGGGATTGAAAATATCGGTTTCGAGGAGTAACTTAGATACTGTAATGGGATAGAGGGAAATAGCACAATGACCATTTTGTAAAATCAATGAGTCTGCCGGTTCATATTCACGGTTAGCAAAAGTGTTCTCGTTGCATGGTGCAACAGGATAAATAGATAACTTGGAAACAGATTGCTTGCAACAGTCGAGAAGCCTTCATTAACTTTGTTCTTATCCGTTAGGACACAGTTCAATGGTCTGGTGGTGAACCATAAATTCCTTTCTATGCGTTCGAAGGGTCGGTCGAATGGTTATATTATTTCCAACGACTATATTTCTTCGCCATGGCGAAGTGCCATGTGATGTTGTTCTGTTATCCCGACGAAGCTCCGATTTTGCAAATTTTCCTTTTGCAAAGTTCCCTCTAGAACCTTCTATAACTTGTCGATCTTAGCTCTCTTCTTACTTAGTTTTCTAGCCTTATTTCCAATGAGATTCATCTCGGTATGCCTTTTTCCATTATGATTCTTATCTTCTTTTGGCATAGTAACTTCACGTTGGTGAGATTATTTTAGGGGTAATACTTCATCTGTATCTGGAATAGGTACTTTAGTATTTTGTGGGTATTCCAGTGTTCTTCCTACTTCGACATCCAAGTATCTGGTTTTAAATAGATTTTCTCAGTTCTCATGTTCTTCAATCAAGTGTGTGATCCTCCTAGTCATGAAATCTTTTAACTCTTTCTTCTTCTGCTCTAAGATTTCTTCTTCTTTTCTTTTGGCCTGATCTCCTTCAATCCAAGGTTTTCCTAGTAACATAGCAAATGGAGCATTGTTTTCAATAAATTTGACAACTTCAAATTCTTCCTCTATCGAAGTTCCATTGGCATTCATAGATGTCTAGGTAAGTATTCCACATAGGATTATCAGCTTTCCTCTGAATAATCATATTCCTCCCAATGAAGGACTCATAGTAAGCTTTCCTAGAATTTCCCAAGTTCTTTCTGTCATGATATTCACCTTGTTTCCTCATCCAGAACACAGTTAATGTCAAAGTCTCCTATTCTTACTTCAATGCACTCTTTTTCTTTGAAGATCTCTGATAAGTTAATATGTCAGTGGTCATTTAGGGTTTCTTTAATCTGTAGCAATACTTTTTCTGATTCTTTATGGGGTTCTGCCATAATCTCAGTTGCTTGATCTTTCTTGTGGTCTTCTTGTCTCATATTCATTCTTTCAACCTTAGCAATCATTCTAGGGAAATCCAAAACTTCATGGTCCATATCTTTGCAACAGAGGCAACTAGGTCTTCTACTAGGGCATTCTTTAGCCAAATGTCCCATTTTTCTGCAACTATAACAAAGGGTTATTCCTCTCTTTCTCTTAAATGATCCCCAACCTTTCCTGTACTGTGCACTAGGATCATTGTAGCTAACCTGAAAAAAATTCTTTCTAGGATCCTGCATCCACTTGTTAGTCCAAACATTCTCTCTATGCATAGGTATAACATATCTTTCACTAGTCTTATCAGATCTACTTATACCAAATATTCTTTCATCTATCAGTGCCCTAGTTTTCAAGCTAGGACAAATATTATCAAACATACCTAGATCCATACTTTAGAAACAAAAATTTCGACTTATCTTATCTTCAACAAAGCACAAAGCTTCCAGATCTAATTTTTGTTTTTCTATTTTTACCTCTATCAAAGCAAAGAGCTTACAGATCTTACATATTTTCTTCAGATCGACCTTCTTTTCTTAGCACAAATCTTCACAGATCGAGTAGAATACTGCACACTAGAGTGACAGATCTACACATAGAGATTTCATAGTTTTAGGTCAAATATTTGCACAAATATTTTGTTTCCTCAGTTCCCAACAATCACAGTTTCAGGTCCTGGAAACGAAACCATTTGTTGGCACATGGGCAGACCTAGGGTTCAATGCTACAACAACGCACCAACAAAACCCTAACTACCGACCCTTTTGGCAACACCTATAAAATAGATGAAGTCTCACCCAAGGTAGAGGCAGGGGTTCTTGCAGGACTCAGGTGTCTGCAACCTTAGCTGGGACACAAATTTTTTATTGTAATACTTAACAGAGCACTTAGCACCGATAGTTCATCAATATTTAACCACTATCTACTCCGCAGATGGAACAAATAATTGCATCATTCATTCAGATCTGATGTATCTAAGCACTTATCATAGAGAATTAGGTTAGATCTAATAGATTCAGGCACTAGAACATTCATATAAGTCATATCTAACATCCATATACATGATTAGCACAAAGCATAAATAGATATATCTATCTATATCAAAGAACTTAGAAATTAGAGACATAAACACATAAACACATTGCACAAAGAAGAACAACACAACATATACGTGGTTCACCCCCACCCTGGGGCTATGTCCACCAACTCTTCTTCTTTATTATCTTCTTCAATAGGTTACATGCACATAGCCTTAAAACCCTACTCTGCATAGGATAGGAGATCTGCGCAGCTCGCTAGATCCTCCTTCCCTGAGTGGATCTAAGAACACAACCTTTCATAGCCTCTTACAATGACTTTCACTTAGATTTTCAAGTCTCACACAGTATGCACAGAGCACTTACAATCCTTCAATCACATAGATCTAGCACTTAGCCATTCATAACTTCCCTTTTCTTACATTTCCTAGACATCTATTTATACTTTACAAAATAGCCCTAAACATGGGTAAACCCATGGGCCGACATCCCATACATGTTACATAATCCCAAATCCCAAAAAGGACCCAAAAAGGGGTTGAGATCCCGCGATCTCTGCTTCGTCTTGCACTCCTCCTTTGGCAGGCTGTCGAAGTCCCAAAATAGGTCAAACTTGACCAAGGATCTTCCAAAGCTTGTTCAAGGGCCAACACTAAGCTATCATATCAGATTCATCTACCATCTAACATCACACTAAGAATTGAATCACATAAACAAAAGAACAAATCATTCACAACACAGGATATACGTGGTTCACCCCCACCCCGTGGCTACGTCCATCAACTCTTCATCTTCTTTATTATCTTCTTCAATCAGTTACATGCATAGAGCCACAAAAACCCTACTCCACATAGGACAGGAGATCTGTGCACCTCTCTATATCCTCCTTCCTTGGGCTAGGTTACAACACTAAGCCTCTTCTCAATATCTTACACTCGCTTGCACTGAGCTCTCCAAGCTTCATATAGTATGCACAGAAGCAATCTCCCCTCAGCACTTAGCAGTTTCAATCACATAGATCGAACTACTTCCTACATCACTCAACCTTCTATTTATACTTTAGAAAATAGGCCTAAGCATGGGTAAACCCATGGGTCGACATTCCCATACCCATTACATAATCCCAAATCCAAAAAATCCCTAAAAGGGGGCCAAGATCTTGCGATCTCCACTTCGTATTGCGCTCCACCTTCGACATCTTGTCGAAGTCCCAAAAATAGATCAAACCCAACCAAGGATCCTCAAAAATTGGTCAAGGGACAACAACTTTCCATAGTCAAACTGTAGATGAAGTCATATTTTGATGGCATAATGTGTATTTCTAGAAAATACCTTTCCAACGGGCTATTACACACCTAAAACGAAGGTCGTATGCAAAATTTATGACCCCGGGAAGTTGAGGTACCAACTTACCCATCGAGCCCACATAACTTTTGGTGTTTCACCTCCTCGGGTTAGGTTTTTGGATGTCTAGGGTTTTGGAATTCATGAGTAATTTTAAAAAGGCCTCTGGAGCCTCATTCTAATCATTCTTCTTGGACGGATGCATGTAGCAGCCACATCTCTTCTCAGAGATAGCTTCCACCATTCGAGAAAGTTGTTTTCAGTTCTGCAATTTTACAGTTTCAACCTATTTTATTTATTCAATAGAATTTATTGTTCACTGAATATTTGTTATTGTTATTTGTATCTCTATGTTATTTTATTTAGCCTTTTATTCATTCCGTTCCGCTCATAAATCTAGATCAGTGGTATCAGAGTGGTCTGCTCTTTATTTTTATTTTTTTGTGCATGTCCTCGACAAGATCTGGGTACAAGAAGTTGGGACTTGACCCAGTCGAGCCTTTGCAAGATCGGTCACTTCAATCCTGAAAAAACCCATGGGGGATGAGAA
>SNQJ01S0255914.1:6644-19182 GCA_010110895.2 Picea sitchensis | reverse complement strand
TAAACATCATGAAACTCATCCCACTTTCATATATAAGTGTAAACATGTTATTTTTCCAATATTTAATCATAAATTCACTCAAAAACACTAAAATAGATGCATTGGAAAATAATATGTCAAAAACCCATGTAATCATAAAAAATGGTTTATGTAAAGGTGTGGAAAAGCGAAATATGTTTAAAAGTGAAGTGAAAGTGAAGTGAAAATGTTGGTAAAAAGATGACACTTTGGCGACTCAACAATGACCTCTCACCACAGTAATATAGCTAAATTAAATGACAATAGCATACCCTCCTCTAGTACCGACATGACCTAGGTCCTCTCGACCTCTATTTATACATTATAGTTCCTTACCGACAGCCTTAGGCTGAAACCAAGGTGTCAAAACCCTAATTACCAAAACCCTAGGTCAACTTGATCCTCTTTTTCTGGACTTCACCAACCTGTCTTTCCTTCCTTCTCATGTGGTGCTCCAAAGCATCCAATGGGGGATTTTTCCACTTCCTGATTCGTCCTAGGTCCATATTCCTTGCTGATCTGTCATCCTTGATCTCCTCATCCAACGGCTTGCTTTCCCACACTTCGATCCATCTTTTTTTCTCTTTTTCTCACTTTGACCCAGTGACAGTGACTGTGTCTCCCGCGAAGTTCACTTTTTAGCTTTTCTTGCTTGTTCTCCTTTTCCTTCCATAGCCAAGGGCCAACAAAAGATACATGAAAAGACAAAAGGGAAGATGTCTGATGTGTGAGATGCAGATCAAAAGGTCATGATAAGGAACACTGTCCCTTATTCCATGAGTATTTGGCCTCAGGAGTGTTGAGCCCCTTGAAGCAAGTTAACCTACCCTGGTGCGATGTGTGCAGAAATAGGCATCACCCATGTGAGTGATATTGCATGCAGAAGTATGTTCAGACACCCACTAACTTGTATTGCACATTCTATAAATCAGTAGGTCACGATGATCGACATTGTAGAGCTTACTATCTCTTGCATGAAAGGTCGAGAGACATATACAAGATTTAGGGTGAAGTACAACAAGAAGGAAATACTTCGCAGTACAACTCTCCAGGGAGAGGAAACTTCACTCCTCCTAGTGGATACAGAGGATGAGGAGGAGGAGGAGGTATGGGCCAAGGCCGAGGAAAAATAATTTGTTATAATTGTGTGCAACCAAGACACTTAGCAAGGGATTGTCAGAACCCTTTCACAACCTCCAGTTATTGTAACTCTTTCGAGCACATCATAGAAGAATGCTCTGTGCTACTGGATAAGTTTCAGGAAAGATGAGGACCCCAGTAGAACCTACAAGTACAACTAATATATGCTGAACCTCGTGGAACCGAACCGAGAGTTGCTGTCATTACCCGAGGAGGCACTGCTACAGGAGAGGATAGAACAACCCAAAGAAAGATCGTAGAAAGAAGGAAAAGAGGTAAGTACGCTCATCAACTTTTTGTACACTTGTCTTAAACTATTTCAGGATGAGAAAGATATACAAGAGTTACAAAACTTAATCAGGTAGTATGAGATAGGAAATATAGACCCCTTGCTGATCAGGGAGGTACACCATATTGCTAAGAAGAGAAGAACAAACAAAGAATTACATTTGAATGCTCAAATAGGAGAGTATGATATAGACTACGTGGTCCTCAACTTAGGGTTGGAGGTCAACGTCATGACGAAGAAAACTTGGGAACTGATGGGAAAACGCAAGATGATATGTTTCCCTATCAGGGTTTGCATGGATAATCAACAAGCTGTCAGCCATTGGACGATTGGAGCATGTCCCCATGGACATCGACAGGATTAGGACCTTTGCAGACTTCGAGGTAATTGAAATTGTTGATGATAGCTTCCCTTACCCTGCATTACTAGGAATTGATTGGGCCTTCAACAATTCGACTGTGGTCAATTTAAAGAAAAGATGCATGAAATTTGAAGGAGATGGCCTTAGGGTCATTGCACCCTTAGATCCAGATGAAGGTCTGTAGTATATAGAGCCCATTAGAGAAGAAGACTATGCATATGAGCTGGAAAACATCTACAAATTAACCGCTAGACATCAAGATTACATTAACCCTACTTCCGATGGGAATCTAAGCTGGAAAAGTGACAACGCCTGTTCATTAGATTTAGAAGAAGCACTGGAGAACTGGCAGAACAAGATGTATGAAGTATCCACAAGGAGATGTGCTCGACTAACTAGAGAAGTTCGCTGGATTGGTACCACAACAAGTAACTTACCTACCTTTGATGGTCTGAATCCTTTAGAATCCTTCTTGATGGAATTTGAAACAATTGTACCAGCACAATAGAGGTTGTTGGCTATGGACGAGGCTTTAAAATCTACACCAAAAAGATGGTGGGGAACACATAAAAGAAATATCACAGACTGGACACAATGTCGAACCTTGATGACAACGCAGTTTTCAGCACAAGTAGGAAGCTGCAAAGTGAGGTACATAGGACGAAGCTTCCCAACAGAGTTGTGAAGAGGCCTAGAGTGACATCCCTCGAGAACAATGGGTACAAAGATTCATTAAAACATTGGACACGACCCCTATTAACTCGTACCTTCAAGTAGAGTTGCGCCTTATCACCGCAGATTGGGAAGGTATGTATGCTTCAGAATTTTGTAACCACCTTTTTATTTGAAAGTGAAATCCCCTCATTAGATCAAGCATTAAAGACTGCGAGGCAGAAAGTATTTAAAGATTCATCTAGCCTCCCTTTGGAGCAAGAAGAGGACAAATGGACTACGCCATTCCAAAAATTACAAGGATGTTACAACATTAATGCCAACGAATATGATGATTCGAGGAAGGTAAACATTGCTGAGACAGAAGACCACAGGGATGTGGAAGGACCAAGAGTCAAACTACAATTCATTGGACAACCGATCATGATAAAGAAAGTTAATATTGGGACAGAGGAGACACCGAAACTTGCCAATGTCGGAGATTACTGGGATGCTGCTACCATTGAAAAAATTACAGAATTACTGCATGAGTATCAAGACTTATTTCTGACCAAGTTCACTAATATGAAAGGTATAAAAGGACCCATGGGAGAAATGAGAATACCTTTGAAACTAGATGCGAAGCTATTCAAGCAAAGACCCTACAGATTGAACCTAAAATATAAGGAAAAAGTGAAGATTGAGCTGGACAGAATGCTGGAAGAAAGGATTATTGAACCTATCGAGGAGTTGGAGTGGATCAACACTATGGTAGTACAAGAAAAGAAGATAGGTGAGATCAAGATATGTGTGAACCTTTGAAAGATAAATGATGCCTGTTTACATGACCCCTTCCCTACACCATTCACAGATGAAGTATTAGACAATGTGGGAGGCCAGGAGGTATATTCTTTTACAAACATGTTTTCAGGATACCATCAGATCCGGATTTCCAAGGAGGACCGCCACAAGACCACATTTTCCACAGAATGGGGATCCTACCAATACACAGTGATGCCATTTGGACTGAATAATGCCCCAACCATCTTTTCTAGGGTGGTGGTCGAAGCGTTCAAAGAATTATTGCATAAGTTTTTAGAAGCCTATTTTGATGATTGGACTGTTTTTAGTTTGTTGAAAAATCATGTTGAATGTCTAAGGCTAATGTTGGATAAATGCAAGCAATGTCAAATTGCTTTGAATTTGAAGAAGTGCATCTTATTCTCACCATTTGGAGTATTATTAGGTCATATTATATGCAAGAAAGGATTGTTGGTGGATCCATCCAAAATTGAAATTATAGTTGATTTACCACCTCCTACCTCAGTCAAACAACTGCGCACTACGCTAGGACATACTGGCTATTACAAGAAATTTATCAAAGGATAAGCTTAGATTACTGCGACAATGGAGAAGTCATTAAAGAAAGACTGTCAGTTTGGTTGGACAGAAGAATGCCAGCATAGCTTCGATGCACTAAAACAAAATATGGTGACTGTGCCTATTCTGGTCTTTCCAGATTGGAGAAAGGAATTTCATGTGCATGTTGATGCATCTTCCATTGCATTAGGAGCAATGCTAGAAAAACCTGGAGAAGGGGACATTGATCATCCATTAGCATTTGCCAGCAGAAATCTATCTACAACTGAAATCAATTACACTACTACAAAGAGAGAAGGCTTAGCCATGGTGTACGCACTGCAAAAATTCCACCATTAATTTCTATGAGGACACTTTAAAATGTTTACTGATCACTCTGCTCTTAAGTATCTGGTCAAAAAGCCAATGTTGGGGGGGAGAATATGCCGATGGCTTCTCCTGTTTCAAGAATATGATTTTGAGATCATAGTTAAGCCAGGACGAATGAACATGGGACCTGACCACCTATTGAGGTTGGAACATGGCGAGGAAACCACCAGTCTAGAGGATACACTACCGGATGCACAACTTCTCTCCCTCAAGAAGATGGATGACCACTTCCTAGACATAGTCCAATTCCTGTCAACAAGAATGGCTCCAAGTGAGTATACAATTTCCCAGAAGAAACAACTAGTGGTGCGCGCTGCAGATTTTTCACTAATAGTTGGTCAGCGATATAAGATGGGACCCGATGAGTTACTAAGAAGGTGTGTGATGGAGGCAAAGCGCCCACTGATCCTTGCATAAGTTTATGAAGGAATCGTAGGAGGACATTATGTAGGTAAAGAAAATATGCAGAAAGTTCTACGAGCTGGCCTTTGGTGGCCTACTTTACACAAAGATTCTAAAGAGTATACCAGAGCCTGTGATGTATGCCAAAGAGTTGGAAAACCATTCAGAAGAGACAACATGCCACTAGAACCGCAGATGACCCTACAATCATTTGAAAACTCGGCCATTGACTTTGTGCGAGCTATAAACCTACTAGGAAAGTGCACATGAGCAAGGTATATCATCACTGTGACAAAATACCTAACTAGATGGGCCGAAGCAAGAGTAGTCAAGGACTATAGTGCAACTACAGCCACATGTTTTATATTTGATGACATAATAACTAGGTTTGGATGCCCTAAGACCCTGATGAGCGATCAAGGCACTCATTTCATCAACAAGATAGTTGAGGCCCTGAATGAAGAATTTGTAGTCCACCATAAGAAGAGTACACCTTACCATCCACAATCAAATAGAATGGTTAAAGCATTCAACAAAATCTTGGAGACAACATTGACAAATATTTGCAGTGTGAATAGGGATGACTAGGATTTAAGAGTACCAGCGGTACTCTAGGCTTATAGAACCACTTGTAATAAATTAACAATGTAGATCCCTTTCAAGTTGGTTTATGGTCTTGAAGATGTTGTCCCGATGGAGTACTTGGTACCGAGCTTAAGAATTGCTTCATTTACAGACATGGATGACACTAGCGTTGTTCATGAGAGGCTTGCCCAGCTGGTTGAAATTGAAGAAGACAAATTTATGGCAGGATTCCATCAACAGGTATAGAAGGAAAGAGAGAAGGCCTATCATGATAGACACATCAAGAAGAAGGCATTTAAGCAAGGTGATTTAGTACTGGTGTATGACAGTAAATTTATAAGACATCGAGGGAAGTTCAGAACGCATTGGTTTGGACCATATGAGGTCCCCAATGTTACAGAAGGAGGAGCTGCGCAACTAAAGACATTGAAGGGAGAATGGACAGAGGGATTAGTAAATGGGAATCGGCTGAAGTTGTACTATGACAACCAGCTGCCTCGTAGCTCATAGTAAAATCAAAGGAGAAAAGGGTCTAGGTACCAGGTGTAGTTGAAAATGGGTACCAGACATAGAAAAGACAGTCTGCACAAGGATGGGAAGGAGACATGGAGAAGAAAGCAGAGGCTGCACTTCACAGTCCAAAATTGAAGTGACATGGAAGGATTAGAACTGAAGTGCTTCGGGACAAGTCACAGGTGAGTGTTGGGGGCCTGTTGGCCCTTGGTTATGGAAGAAAGCAAATATCGAGGAAGAAAAGGTCAAACATGAACTGCGTGGGAGACATAGTGACTGTACCTGGGTTGAAGTAAGCAAAAGAGAAAAAAAGATGGAGTGAAGCATGAAAAAGAAAGCCGTTGAAAGAGGAGATCAAGGATGATAGATCAACAAGAGAAAAGGATCATAGACAACTCAGCAAGCAGAGAAAGCCACCATTGAATGCTTTGGAGCACCGCATGAGAAGGGAGGAAAGACAGGCTGACGAAGACCTAAAAACATGGGTCAAGTTGACCTAGGGTTTTAGACACCTAGGGTTTTGACACCTAGGGTTCGACCTAAGGTTGTCGGTGAGGGACTATAATGTATAAATAGAGGTCGAGAGGACCTAAGTCGGGTCGGTACTAGCGTTGGGTATTGATATTGATTATTGTTGGTTGAGAGATTATTGTACTATGAGAGAGAGGAGTGTTGAGAGGGAGAGCCTTCTGGTATTGTAAGATCTTCAGTTGGGTGCGAAGATCAAGTCCTGTAGCTGGGTGCGCAGGAGGGTGGGAGACAGAGAGAAGAAGAGAGAGAATATCTCCTGACTAAGAGCGCAGATCATAATTGTAAGCTTTACCTTAATATATCATAAGCACAGTTCTGTGGACATAGCCCTAGAGAGAGGGTGAACCACATATATTTTGTGTTGTATGTGTGATTGATGCCTGGATCTTTGTCATTGTTATACTGTTATTTGCATTATTGTGTTAGAGTAGATGTATAGATGCATAGAATAGATCTAACTGATAAGAGATATATGAATGATGCATTATTGTTGTATTAGTTCCACTTGATACTACCCTAGTTGTAGACACCTCTGTCCTACAACCCCCCTCTTAGCTTCTTCGGGTGAGACTGCATCTACTTCACAGGTGTTGCCGAAAGGGCCAGTAGCTAGGGCTTGTTGGTGCGCTCTTGGAGTGAACCTCGGGTCTGCCTCTGTGCCAACACTGTCTACAATGCAGTTCTTCCAGCTTATCATGTCCTTCCACTTAGAATGATCTAACAACTGATGAAAATTCACATAAATGAGATCTCAGATCTTTTACCTTGCTTATCCTATTCTTCCACTTTAAAATGATCTGACGATTGACGAGAATTCGGGTTTGATCCGACAACTGACGAGTATTTGGACAGTCAAATTCTCAACCCTTTAGCCTCGCTTATTCTATCCTTCCACTTAAAGTGATCCGACAGTTGTGAAGATTCTCGAAGAAGATCAACGCTCAAGGATGGTTGCGGAACCACAACTTGTGAGTTATTTAACTCATCACCAAAACTCCACAATTTGAATTTGTGCGCCATTGGTGAGTCAACCACAATCGTCGATCTTCGAGGCTATAATATCTGACGGTCTTGAATAATTGCAGGATTGGAACTAGCATGATATTTAATTCTCCTTCCGATCTCTGCAATCTATCCCTGTCGTTGATCTGGCGATTGCGCATCCGATGGTCACAACTCAATATGACTTAATCTGATCACTTGTTGGATCAACCATAGTCATCGATATTCGAATCTATGATATTTGTTGATATAGACAAATTGCGGGATTGGAACTAGCGAGATGTTTAATTCTTCTTTCACTCCCTGCAATTCATCCTTGCCGTTGATTTGGCTTGCAGATCTGATGATCACAATCCTCCAATGGTCCTCAAGCCCACAGTCACTCATATGACCGACGTCCATTATATGAGATGACTAAAACCGTCAATTTCTTGATTGGACGACCGCTGAGGCTTCTCATCCCGAGCTTACGCTTTTCCTTCTAAGATTTGATATCTGGATACTATTCGCTCCTCCTCCCGAGCTTACGTTTTTTATTCCGAGCTTTGATATCTACTTATTGTTTGCTCCTCCACCCGAGATTATGATTTTCCCATTTTCCATCATCGCTGTTGTTCTTTCCATCAATGACAAGCACACTCTTCCTGTAAAATATGACAACATTTGAAGAGAACGAGGCCAAATCCCCTTGGCTATAAATAGATTTAGTCACATCAGAGGAATATTGGGTGCATATTAGTAGCATCATCACAATAGACAATAATGAGGAAGGAACCCTCCAAGAAGGAGAAGATATATTGGCAATTATAAGGAGGCTTGCATGACTAGATATATGGATCTCTTTTGGTTCCATCACTGAAGAAGAAAAGAGAGTATGGAAGAACCCTCTCTTTGAACCACTCCCCTCACACATTTTTAACGAAGAAGAAATAACTATATAAAGTGTAGAGGTGAGAGAAGTTGAAGATGAAATTTCATAAGTAAGAGGAGCAGATACAAGTGGAGTAGAAGCCAATTTCAACAAAACCTTATAATAAATATTATCAGTAACAACAACAGTAAGTAGTATTAAATTAGGAAGACCCAGTTCTATATCAAGTATGTCCAACTAGGATTCAACCCTTAGGCTTCTTATATTTCATGGGACATGAAGAGATGATGTGGAACAACACTAGTTCACTTGTGAAGCTATATTTTCTGTGAAAAGAGTCACAAATGAGGCATCCAAGATCGCGTAGCTAGAAACCACATTCATAGACAAAGACTTAATATGGTACATGAAGTACAAGGTTAATGCACTTGTGTTACAAGAAAGGTCCCTTACATATATAAAGAGATATCTCATGAGGTAATTCTAGAAACCAAAGTCAAAATCACAGTGTATAACTGAGATAAAAGAGATTAAGAAGTAAGTTGAATAAAATGAGTGGGATTATGACCAACGTTTCAAGATCTTGTTGGAAAGTTTGACATTCCAGATCTAGGATTTCTGAAATAGAGAATGGTTTATTCTTGGACTCATACCACACATTCGAGTCCCACTCACCCAACAGAAAGTAATGACTTAGTCAGAAGCCATGGATATTGCAATACACTTAGATTCTACGCCAGGAGTTGGAGAGATATTGGTAGGATTCGTGCAAGAAAAATATCAACTTGTGAACCTCATCATGCAACTACAAGATACATAAAAGGTTAATGTGGTGCATGAGAATGTCTGGTGTACCATGTTATATAAAGAAGGTCACCATAGGAATGATTTTTCCATGCTAGGAAGTTATATAGTGACTAGAACACCGAATTATTTTCTGGTAGGGCCACAAATTGAGTGGTGTGAAATTTTTATATAATGGGGTCATATACCTCCTTGTTTCCCAACACTGCAGAAGTATCATCAGACTACGCATACTCAATTTAGCAAGTTTTGAAAATCCATGGGCCATGATTGTTTAAATATTATGTAACTGCAAACAATATTCTTATCCCCTTTTGTGGATAAAGAAAAATATAATATATATATATATTGACAAGTCAACCCTATTGTGCCTAGACAAGACAAATGTGAATTAAAAAGGTAAAGTGGACAGGTCAGCCCTGATCTAATTATTGGGGGGGCACAACTTGTATTTATAAGAGGCTTAGCACCTCATTTGTACACACACTCATCAATCTCTCTCTATCAAGTGCGCAAGTCTGAGAGTGACGCAACTATAAGGAGAAGTGACGTAGAAACAAGGAAGAGTATCTCAGTAAAGGTGAAGGTTATCTTGGTCTAAGTGGTGTGCTACTCTATTCTGATTAGGGTTTCTAGTGGATCTTCTGTTTGGTTAGATCTCTCTTGTGAGAGACACTGTACTTGGTTATTGAATCTATATTAAAGAATTTTTGTTGGGTTTTCTTCCCCTTAGGGTTTCCCAGGATAAATGCTTGTGTACTCTATGATTGCGTTTCTTTCAGTAAGATCCTTATTATGCTGTTGTTATAATGAATATTAATACTACCAGATTAAGCAAGAAACTTTAACATGGTATCAGAGCTAAGCTAAAGAGAACATCTTTCACAGAAAAAGAAAAATGTCACTGTTGTCGTATAAGAAAATTAGGGATTTTTAGTAAAGAGGAATTTTAGCCCAAAGATCATCTAGAAAAGTGTGCCCTATCCTAAGAAACTCATTGGCACCTTCAACACACATTTTTAGTTGATAGAACTCCCGGAATGTGAAACCCTAGTTTTCACTGGTACCATAAAACTAGAAAACCAAAAGTACTAGAAGTACCAGAAAACTAGAAGCACTAGTCTAGAAATATGTTGGTGCAATTTCAAGGGTTAGAAATTGACTATACCAGTATACTCGCCTCAGTCCATCACATATTTTGGTGATTTTAGTTTTCATATCCAAGAATTTTGATTTTTTTATTATTTCTATAGCTCAGAGGGCTAGGGTTTCTGCTGCAAGAAAGAATGGCTACTGATATGAGGTTAGAATACAGGCTGGAAGGATATGGAAACTTCAGATCTTGGAATCATAGGTTGTATATGATTCTAGATGAGAACATGTCACAGTGAGTGTACCAGAACCAGAGGAAGAAGACCAAAAGACCAAGCAGAAGGAAAAAGGAAAAGAAAGTATCAAGCACATGTGGCAGAGGAAGAGGAATCTCCTCCCTCGAAGAAAGCTTTAGTAGAAATTGAGGATTATCTACTTTAAGTTGAAAATAGTTGATTTGAAGAAAGATAGAAACTGGTGGAGTCCGTGGAGCCTCCCCACATGAAAACAAAGATAAGTATTCATGTTATTTTCTAGTATCTTGTTTGCTTTAATACTTTCTCATTACAAGTTATATTTTTGTGATAATGTTAATTAACCTCATTTTACTTCAGTGTCTATGAAGATTTATGAAGGAAGTATCAAATAAGAGGTTAAATAAAGAGATAAAATATTTATTTCAGGTATGATCACTCATGAGAGTGACAAAGGTATGTGTTTAGCTATGAGAGTAAGGGAAAATTTGGTAATTTCATAGCTAGAGTGAAAAATAGTTCAAAAGTCTTATTCATGATTAGGGTTTCAGATGTGTACAAGGTTTAAAAAGTTTTGCTTAAGAAAAGATGTGTACTACTTTGATAGAAATCATGATATATTTTTATTTGATTACTGCTTATTGTTATTGACTGATTGGCCAAGTGACATATCTCAGAAATCATATTGTAAGTAAGTTTACAGGTCTTGGAAGAAAGAACTTATGCCTTGACTTGCAGAAGTTAGACAACATGAGAAGGACTTATGATATGGTGACAGTCAGTAAAGACCATACAATATCCAATATTTATATAGGAGCATGAGGCTCCTAAAGATGAAAAACAGAAAGATTCAATATGAAGAGAAAGATGGATACTCATATATAGTTCATGAGATGCAGGTAACTACAGGTTGCTCTAGTACCATTATTATAGATGCAAAGGGAGTAGGTTGATCTAGTATGAAGTCAGAAATAAAGAAATGTTCGAACTCAAGAAGGCACCCATGATATTACAGAAGAAAACTTCAAGAATGATGATTATAAGTTCTTAGTTTTTTTCAAGAGGGAGCTATGTTTCCGAGTTCGAAATGGAGGATCATGATTTGGTGAAGTTAGGAAAGCATATGGATGATGCCCATATATTTTGATCAAGATGAAATTTATCCAGTAGATGGATGGTGCCCAACAGATGGGTATCATGGAATTATACCATGGAAAGATTTTGGACCACAATATATTTTTAGATCCCATAGCTAGACCTTCGTAAAGAAGGAAGATACCTTCGTAGAGAAGGAATGGAAAATCCCACAGGTATACCTTCATAGAGAAGGAAAAGAGAAGAGACCTTGGTAGAGAAGGAATGGACAATCCCATAGGTATACCTTCATAGAGAAGGAAAAGAGAAGAGACCTTCGTAGAGAAGGAAGAGACCTTCGTAGATAAGGGGAATGAGAAATTTGCCAAGGTTGGCCTTTGTCCAAGTGTTGAGTTTTGGATACTCTATGGACATGTTAGAATACCCTCATAGAGATGGGTGTGACCACCCTCGTAGAGTGGAGTGTGGATGTTTCTCCAAGGGGAAGTGGGAAGATAGTCTCCCATGGCCAAGGACTGAGTAGCGTGGAACACAAACCTTGACCATGTGGAATGGTTAGTTTGATCTTGAGGTTTGTGTCATGATACTACATGGATCATGAAAAGGGAGTCTAGTCTTTCCCAGGCTAACATCTTAGCTTCTCTAGTTCATGTGGGATGAGTAGGAGTGAAGCTATGGTAGTAGTCCTCCCTAGTGGATGGGTGAGATAGATGACTAGAAGAGAAGGGAGAACATAAAAGGAATGGAAAAAATCTTAGAATATCTTCTATGTGAAGATATGATATCTTCTGTGTGAAGATAAGATATCATCTGTGTGAAGATAAGAAAGATTATCTTCTGCGTGAAGATGAAAGAAAGAAAGAGTATCTTTTGTGCAAAGATAAAGAGAACAAAACTTATTTAATATGGATTCATGGAGAACCAGTTAGTGATCGTGATGCCAGATGACCAAGTGGATTATATTGATGCATTCCGTTGCCAAGTTGATGATGTTATCCAGTTGATGTTGTCGTCCAATTGATGATGATTATCCATTTGATGATATTTCCAAGATAATATTGTTCAGTTGATGATGACATCCAGTGACCTATCCAAATATATTTATATCCTTCTTGTTAAGAGGGAGTGTTAAAATATTGTGTAACTGCAAAGAATATTCTTATCCCCTTTTGTGGATAAAG
>SNQJ01S0255913.1:0-12583 GCA_010110895.2 Picea sitchensis | reverse complement strand
TAACCTTTGACTTAAGACAAGCCATAAAAATTAACGCTAAATCTAAAATTCATTAGACTTTTTATGTTTGTAGGGTCAACCAACTAGTTTAGGGTTAGGACCTTGAATTAGGTTGGAGAGGAAACTCTTCAAGGCCATTAAAACAAACATTGGAGTCTGAGTTAGGGAGTTTCAAAGTCCAGTATTGTGAAATTTATCTGGGACCCCCCTCTAACACAAGGGCTAAACACGAGGTCGTGTGCGAAAAGGTAGCGAAGATAAGCCCTCCAAAGATGGACCGATCGTAGTGGAGAACACATATAGAGGGCTTGTCTTGGGATTTCGTCAATTGCATTTTCCATGGAGCTTCATGGGTCGTGAATCCATTTGAGGTCCTCAGTTGTCTTCCGGACCACTTTCCTTCGATACCCTTGATAGGTTTCAGGCTCGATACCTTGTTCATTGTGGTCTACCCGACTTTCGACTGTACCTGCCTAGTGACTGTTCGCGCACTAGCAACCTAGTTGCCTATCTTTTCAGAGACATACACAGGTGACTACGGGGGTATAACGTGGTACCTAGGATAGACATCAGGCCATGCTTTGCAGAGTATACCCAGAGTGTACTTCCATTTTCGAGTTGCACTTGCATCGGTAAGTTTCTCTAGTGTTGTTTGTTGTAACTGTTCTTCCAACTAGTTTAGTGTTTTCTTGTTTTATCTTGGAGGGACCTTTTTAGTGTGTTGTTTTTTGAATGAATAGAAAGCCCTAGGGTGTCTTTGATCTTCTCACATAGTGGAGGATCACAAGCTCTTCCGGTCATGAAGGATTCTGGTCCTATCACCGGTTACACTAGAGCCACCTCCGCCACCACTAAGGCGAAAGCTAGACCAACAAGGGTCTTTTGAAGCGACCGGGTCACAAGAAATTGTACCCGAACAACATCCAGAGGAAACGACCATTTTAGAATTTGGAGCGAAAGATATTGGTCCATCCGAAACTCCAACCACTAATTTTTCAGCACCCATCATTGTACCGATTCACCCATACAAGTGCCAAACAGTGTCGCACGTAGCAATGGAAACAAATGCTATCACTTCTTCTGGGAATTCTTCAATTCCCACTATGGTTGTCACCACAGGAGAGTTTCCACCTCCTAACCCACTATCACTAGTCCAAGCCACCATGGTCTCGACCACATCTACCTCTAATAGTGGTCCAATCCCGTCTATGGTGGCGACCATAGCCCCTTTCACACCAAGTGCGATAGGCCCTCCATTCTCATATGGGATGCCTAGATCAGGTACAAGTCCTATACTTTCCTACTCCACTTCACAGAATTTAGGTCTGGGGGAAGGGAGCTCTAATTCTCCTTTGCAAAGCCACATGGGGGGCACTTCAACTCCTTTTAACGCTTTCCCTTACAGGGGAGGTCATATAAATCCTTCGTCCCCTTCGCTCGGTGGAACCCACTAGCAATCTATCGGGCCACCTACACACCATAGTTTATTTGGAGCAGGGAGTCAAGGACCACCTTCTCATAATATGCCGGTAGGTTCGACACCATTTTCTTTGTTCGGTTCATTTGGTAACAACTCTTTCTCATTAGTTGCTTTCCCGAATGGGGGAAATCCCAGTTATGGACAACCTATTCCTATGCAGGGTATTATTCCTGCACAGTGGGCAAACCTAGGAACTTCTTCTACATCAAGGCCTTGGAATTCTTGGTAGGGATCAGTTCCCTTGTCAAGAATGTTGATCTAGGCAAATTCTTTTCACAACCAATGGAACCCTAGACACGGTACTATGCCTATCCCCATGGGATCGGCATGGGGCAACCCTTCCCAAAGTCCTCCGAATGTAATGCACGCCCAACCATCTACATCCTATTTTGAGAATCAGCTGATGATGTCTCCTCACACGCAGAATCCGTATGCTAGTCATGGACATGGTTTTTACCAAAACCCAAGCCAACAACCGAACTTTTCCTGGCAACCTGGTGCCATTCAAACTCCAGGTCCCTTTTTCCACGGTTATCACCAACAACCCAAACTACCTTTCCTGGCAACCTTGCATTTTCCAGAATTGACAAGGTTGTTGAATGACCCTATCTGTCATGATCCGCATTGGCCCCCTTTTTCGACGAAGTTTCCTTTGGACATACCAAAGTTCGAGGCCAAGCCTAATAAAGATCCAGGAGATCATGTGACCACCTTCCATCTTTGGTTCTCATCTAACTCATTGAAAGACGACTCCGTACAGTTGTGATTGTTTCAACGTACTCTCTTAGGGAGTGCTGCGAAATGGTACATTGAGCTCAACCGCTCAAGATACTCTTCCTTCGGTGAATTGGTAATGGCTTTCCTAAACCATTTCCAATTACCTGTGAGATACGACATTGGCATAGAATTGCTGGCCAATTTTGCACAAACAAAAGCAGACCATATCTTTGATCACATCCAAGAATGGAGATGTCGGAAGAGTTTAATTAAGGTGCCAGTCCCACCAACATTCCTTCTCGAGTGGTTCCTTAAGTCTTTGATCCCACAATTATCCAAAGATGTCGCGACGTCAAGAGTGTTTTCCGAAGAAGATGCCATCATGAGAGCTCAACAGCTTGATCTAATCTATTCTCAGTCTGGTTTATTATATGAGATCTTGCCAGATGTGCCACACTCAATACTTGATAAAACCAGACAGAGAGCTAGACCACATGCCGATGGTATTTTTGATTCAACACAAACAAATCTCATTGAGCAACTAACGAAGAAATTACAGCAATTGTCTATACAACACACAACAACCAGCCAAACTACTGTTTTGGCTGCTCCCCCTACTAAAACGTCGGATGTACACACAGTGCAATCGACAAATCCAAAGGCCACCTAGAAGCCTGAAGGAAAGAAAAAACAACGAAATAAGGGTAAGGGGAATAAGAAACCCACTAATAATGTTGGCGGGGGAAACACTGAGAAACGAAAGGCGAGGTATCCATGCAACTTGTGTGCGGAAGACCACCCGACCCACCAATGTCCTCAACTTGCAGAGGCCCAAAATTTTGTGACACAACAACAACCTGTCATTTTAACCAATCCATTTCAACATGGGCAAAACCTAACCCAAGCCTCTACAAGCGTGGAAGGGGGCAGTCAAGGACCCTCTCCGTCTTCGAACAATCCCACCTCCGCGAATGTGTATATGATGAAGGGTGATGATTTTATATCAACTAGAGTGCGTGACTATAGTAAACCAATAACTTCTAAGAAGGGAAAAGAAGCCGAACTCCCATCTCTTCCTCTCCAGATCGAGAAGACTTTGGGAAAAACAATGACATGCATCCAAAAAGGTGCGTTCAAAAAATCTTCTCACAACCCAAACACAAGGGCCGCTCAGAACTATTCTGTGGTGGAGGATTTGTCTCAAACCCCTTGTGTGATGTCTACTTTGGAGGTCCTCCAAAGCTACCCTTCCCAGAGGAAATCTTTGTTAGCCGCTTTAGAATCTACCGAGACTTGTAATCTGGGTACAACCGACTTAAAACCTCGTCTGCCTTACCACATAGCGTTTCAGATAGTAGTGGCTCATCCAACGAAAATTTTTACTTGGAATATTTTCTACACGGTGGTTGATGAGGGTGCCTCGACATGCGTTATGTCATTGGCATGTTGGAAGGCCATTGGCCAACCCATTTTGTCTCCGTCACCTACTCTTTTCACTGCTTTCGACGGTCATTTGTTTCGCCCACATGGTATCATTCCCTCTTTCCCCGTGCAGTTAGGAGGGAAGACTGTGTGTGTCAAGGTAGAAGTAGTCGACACGTCCCTTGACTACAATCTCTTGTTAGGAAGGATTTGGACTTACGCCATGCAAGCAGTGGTTGCTACAGTTTTTTGGGTCTTATTGTTTACACACGAGAACCAGATTGTGACCATTGATCAATTGTCTTTCTCCAGACCTGACCCTTCATTGGGGGTATCCGTGGTCCCGATGATTGATAATCCCCAACCAGGCATAGTCAACATAGGGGTTGGTTTGTGCCCATCTTTGATGGGTACCTTCAATTACCCGCCCCCTCAAGGCGATGTCAAGTTCATATCTGACCACCATAAGGTTGAGATTTTCCAAGTTTCATCATTTCACATGACTTATTTCAACGATCCGTGGATACTTCCTTCTCCATTGGCTAGGATGGAAGGGATAGGGAACCCAGGCATGTCCATGCCCTTGTCTGTAACTGAAGTAGCATACTCTTTAGTCCAGTCAGATTTGGCCGACATAGATCCAAATCCTGCACAAGAGTTAGATCCAACTCTAGAGCCTATTTGGGCTCAAGGTTCTCTCGCTGACACCGATTCATTAGACTTATTCTTGCCCTCCGACGAAGCAGTAATTGAAGCAATGACTAGTCCGGACAAACCCTGGGATGATCTCCATCACAGATCATACTTCCTCCCAGAGTTAAGCAGAATCGAAGCCAGAGAATTCACCTTGATTATAATGGAGATAGGTCTTGTCCTATTAATACCTTAGCTACACATGAGGTTTATGTTGAGGGTAATATGGAAACTATCGTTGAAACCATAACGATCAATATCTCTAGAACCCCTGGCATCGTGGAGAATGTTTTCGTTGGAGATAATTCTTTCCTCAGAGAGATTCAAATCTACACAGATCTATTTAAATAATTCCGCGACATTTTTCCCTGGTCTTACGAGGAAATGCCAGGAATCGATCCAAAAACAGTCGAACAAGAAATCACAACTTATCCAGATGCCAAGCCAATTTGGTAGAAGATTTGTCCAGTTAATCCCAGGAAAGCAACAGCCATTAAGGTTGAAGTTGAGAAACTGCTAAAAGTCAGTTTTATCTATCCTATCCATTTGACCCAATGGGTGTCAAATCCTGTGCTGGTCAATAAGAAACAAGGCATGATTCGTGTATGTATAGACTTTCGTGATTTGAACAAGGCCTATCCAAAAGATAATTTTCCCACACCATTCATCGACCAGATAATTGATGAATGTGAAGGTTGCGAGGCCTTCTCTTTCATGTATGGTTTTTCGGGATATAATCAAATACAAATCAAACCCGAAGACCAGCACAAAATGACATTCATTTGTCCATGGGGTACATTCGCATATCGTAAGATGCCCTTTGGTCTCAAAAATGATGGAGTGACCCTTCAACGGACCATGTCTTTTGCTTTCCATTATCTCAAGCATATAGTCAAAGCATATTTAGATGATTTAGCATCTCAATCTCGCAAGAGAATGGATCATCCCACACACCTCTGACTTATCTTTGACTAATGTCGCTACTTCCAAATTCGCTTGAATCCAAACAAGTGCATCTTTTGTGTAACATCAGGACATTTGTTAGGTTTCATAGTGTCAACAATAGGGATCATGGTCAATCCTCTCAAGGTTGAGGAAATAATTCAATTGCCTCCCCCACGCACAATCCTTCAACTTCAGAGTCTACAGGGTAAGACGAATTTTTTAAGGCATTTCATCGCTAACTATGCCGATATCACAAAGGGATTTATGCGCTTACTGAAGAAATATGTTCCTTTTTATTGCGATGATGCCGCTCAACACTCTTTCGAAGCATTGAAACATGCCCTCACAACTTCCCCTCTGCTTCGGCCACCTAACTATAACAAAGATTTCTTATTATACCTAGTTGCAGCAGATTCAACCATCAACATGGTCTTAGTTCAGGAAGATGATTTGTTCTCAGAATATATGATCTATTATATGAGCCGAGGCCTAGTCGAACTGGAACTCAATTAGTCTCATATCGAAAAACTTGTGTTGGCAGCAGTCCATGTTGTTTAATGAATTCATCATTATGTTTTGTTTCTCAAGACCACCATCGTTGCCATTGTGAATTAATTTCAATACATGTTGACACGATGGTTAATAGGCGGAAAGATCAGTAGATGGATAGTCATCCTCCAGGAATTTGACTTATATTTCATTTCAGCGAAATCCAAAAAGTCACTGGTCTTCGCAGAACTTATTTCAGAACTTCTGGTTGAGTCAGGTGATGTTTTGCTTGAAGAGTCGCCTATCAGAGGAGATATGTTTTTTATCACATCTTCAGATCACTGGTATGGAGATATACTTATCTATCTTCAGAATTTGAAGTGCCCCACCTCTGCTTCTCGTGATGAGAGTCGTCATATACACCATCAGGCCAAGAATTATCTCATACTCGACGATACGTTGTATTGAAGAGGTGTAGACTGCATCTAGTGCCGATGTCTCACTCATGAAGAAGAAGTTATCATTCTTAATGATTTCCATACCAGAGCATGTGGCAGTCATTTGTCTGGGTTGGAAACAACCCAAAAGATTTTACGAGCAGGTTACTTCTGGCCAACACTAATCAAAGATTGTATCGAATCGGTCAAGAAGTGCCACCCATGTAATATGTTCTCTCATAAGATGAGGGCACATCCCGCTCCCATGTTTCCTATCATCACAGTTGGTCCCTTCACCAAGTAGGGGATTGATTACACTACATGAAACCCTCCTTCAGCAAGGGGGCACTGTTATATTATTGTAGCTGTAGAATACTTCACGAAGTGGGTCAAAGCTATGCCAATGTTTAAAGATGATGGAGAGACTGCAACTCTCTTTTTATTCAACCAAATAATAACAAGTTTCGGTGTCCCGAGAGAGATTTTCACTGACCATGGCAGTCACTTTCAGAACCATATGATGGCTGAGTTAACATCAAATCTTGGGTTGCATCAAGAACATTCGTCACCCTACTACCCCCAAGAAAATGGTCAGGTGGAAGCTGTAAATAAATCTCTTAAGACCATCCTACAGTGAACGATCAACTCAGCCAAGTCAAATTGGCATTTGATGTTATACTCGGATTTATGGTCTTACTGAACATCTGTTAAGACTGCAACCGATTTCTCACCTTTTCAATTCATTTACGGGCTGGAAGCAGTCTTTCCTATCGAATGTCAGATCTCGTCCCTAAAGTTGGAAATACGGTTATTGCCAGACACTTCTCCACTTGAAGAATAGTTATTGTACCTTGAGAAACTCAATGAGCAGCGTCGTGATGCATCCTTGGCCAATGAGGCTCACAAACACAAATTCAAGTGTCAGTATGATCAGTCTGTTCATCCTCAAATTTTATCTGAAGGTGACCTTGTCCTGGTCTATTACCAAGATAAGGACCCCCTGGGGGCAAGAAAATTCAAACCCATGTGGTTCAGACCTTTCATCATAAAATAGGTTCTAAAAAATGGATCTTATCGTCTGGTCGAATTTGAGGGAAATGATTTGGCAGAGCCTAGAAATGGGCTCTACCTCAAGAAGTATTACTCATAGGTAGGTCACCTTAGGTAACATTTTGTAACATATGTATAGTCTTTGTACTATTTCTTTCTAGTTTCTTTTAGTATTATGGACATGTCTTTTTTTATGTTATCTTTTGTCACTGTGGCAGATGTCAAGTGAATCAGAGGTTTTCATTGGGTACGTAGATGGTGCTAGCCAGAACACTCAGAGGCTTGCCTCCATAGCTTGGGTAATTTTTACACCTCGAGGCCAGTTATTATCTTCCGGAGGTATATGCTTAGGTGACACCACAAACAATGTCGCCAAGTATAGTGAGGTTATTGAGTTTCTTCGTGACGCCCTGTTATTTGGTATCTCTCATCTCCGGGTATATTTAGATGCTCAGTTGGTTGTGTCTCAGTTAAATAGAGTCTACCGTGTTCATGATCTGACTTTACACTGATGATTCCTTAGGGTACGTCTCTTAGAAAGAAGCTTTGATTATATTACATATTTTCATGTTCCTAGGAGTTTAAACCAAATTACAAATACTCTAGCTAATCAAATTTTAGACTGGCATCTCGCACACATATAAAAAGACATACACATAAAGATGTAAATACATTTTTAAATGCAAATATGATCCATAAGACACAAAAATACATAAAAATCCATATATAATATCATAATCATCAGAATACATAGGTGGATGCAAGTGCCTCAAAAGTATGACCAATAACGAGTCATGGGGCTTATGCCCTCAAAAAATATATACAAGTAGTGCTCTCGGCACGTGAAAAGTCTAGACTAACTAAGGTCAGGGCCTGTGGGCCCTATTGTAATGATCAACATCATTTTCCAAACGCCGAAACAGTCAAACCCATGTCAGTGGTTCCCTGACTACATGAGGTTTCATAGATGGTGGCATATCCTCAATCTCTGCCATAGCGACTATGTGGGTGAGTGAGGTAAAGTTTCGCTCAACTCATCTCAAAACCCTCTCAGGCTCACCGATTGGAATCTCCCATACTTTTGTTGGTCCCCCTACAGCAGCAGGTGCGGCCCTTGGCCGAGGAAGATGCATGTTCCTCGTGTAATATGCAGGTCGCACTGGTCTCACATCTGCACATAATAGACACATATCTGTCAAATAATTTGGTATTAAAAAATGATATATAAAAAAACAACATAAAAATTACATATGTTTCACAAAAAAAAAAAAAAAAACGATGCAAAATTACCCAACTCTCCTCGCTCCTCGCCAGGAGGTACTGGTATCTCAGGATCTCTCGAGAAATCAATCCTAGCATAAGGGTAATCCTCTATGACTAGGATCTGTCATGACAACCATGCAAAGAAATCGTCATCAAAGGACTCATTGGTCCTTCCACCACTTTGTTGTGGCAGTAACACTACCCATTTGCAAACCGCAGGAAGAGAGGCTTGATGTCCTCGTACCACCACTCGAGGGCTAAAACTAGGAACTCTTTCAAAGAAGAAAGAGCATAGAATCATCCCAAACATGATTTCCTCTGCATCCACAACTGACAATCTGTCAGTTGCCTCTTCATACAATCTGGCAGTGTAGTGCTCCAGTCAAATATCTGTGCATTTATGCACTGGACTGCACAGTTCATCTGTGCATGGGATTCCTAATGAAGAGCCGTAGAACCAGTCATCCACCCAATAAGAAACACAATCGCCTGCAATGATAAATCCATGATCTTTCTTATGGGCACCTGTGAGCTCGATCGGTCTGTACTAGCCTCACAATAGAGTCCTATCAATTTCGATATGTTATGAGGCCTCGAAGGAAATGTTCAGAAATTGATTGGTTCCCCTCTCCTGGAGAGGATAGTCAAAAAATAGATGTCCTCTATAGTAGGCACCAGTGACTTCCCCTCTAACATAAAGGCCTCTACGTTGGGATTCCAATAATAAACCAAGGCATTCAGTAGCCTAGGTTGTGCCTACATAAAAGGACATAGGAAGAACTTGACCAGCCCACATTGCATTAAGGAAACAACAACATTGGGGTCTTCCCTGACCAACTCACNNNTTTTTTTTTTTTTTAATTTCATTAAATAAAGGGTCCACGCAGGTTGTAATGATGACAATTGCATGTACATGCATGCAATTTTTCCTCTGCCTGAGTGTAAATGCGGCCTGTCATAAGACAACCCGCATGGACCTAGGGCCAACCTTTTGAAGGTCGACGCCCCCCCTAAACTTGAAACTAAAAGCATAAATAAAATTTAAATTGCATGAGGAGAGAGTTTATAATTGATCCAGATGGATGGTCGTTTCATCCACTGTAGCTCCTAGAATCACCACTTTTATCAAAGGGTTTTTTTTTCTCCAGTGTCAATTTCCAAATCAACAATGGTGATAATGAGCTGCCAACTTCTATTAATAGACTTTTTGGCCCCTTTTTGTCATTTTTTTGGCCTCCCTTATCATTTTCTTTAAATTGAAAACCATTTAGAGTGATTCAGGAGTTGCGTTGGAAGGTTATGATCGGGTTTCAGGACATTTTTTTGGAGTTTTGGGTCACTTTTGACGGTCCATGGGAAAAACCTCAAATGATCAACTTGAGCATATAGGTTAGATTTCCACCCCGGCTTTTTTATCTCGTTGTCTTTATCCCTTTGCCATAGGATCGAGCCCATCAGGTTGCGACACAGAACCATCATTGCTGCTTTAGAAGTGTCATGATTTGGTGGTAGATCTTACCGGAACATAGATGCCCTAGGTAGATCCTGGTTGCGTTATGGTGTCCATGCTGTCACTAATGAATGTTGGCTCGGGAGTCCTTTTTGTTTTTTCTTGATTACGAGTTTGAGCCTCATTTGTATGATTCCTTTTCACTCTTGACCTCACCCTCGGGACTCCCAAAAAACATAATGGGTTTTCTTTTAATCCCTTTTCAAACTCTCTAAACATGAAAATATTATCGAGAGATCTTGTGGCCTTTCACGCTCATTAAACTGAAATTTGAAGTCATGTCTATCCAGCGGTAGTTTACCCCTTTTTCGGTCCAAACAGTCAACTGTACAAACAATGATATACTCTAAGGAACTTCAGTTCTCTAGAAGAGTACTCTCATGTATCATTTTAACCCTTTTTTAGGCCTGAGGAACTAAATTTACGAAAAAGGAACCCCCACGGAGTCCATAGTTAAGCTCTTTTTAGACTCCCTAAAATTGAAAAGATTGTCGAGTGACCTTATTCTTTCACACTCGTTAAAATGGTCCAGACTAACATTCCTGATGGAGTCGATAGTTAAGCTTATTTTAGACTCCTTAAAAATGAAAAAATGGCCGAGCGATCTTGTATTTATCACACTCGTTAAAATGGTTTTGAATAGATGTCTTTTCGGTGCTAGTTTACCCCTTTTTCGAACCAACTAGACTACCTTCGAAAAAGGTACCCCAGTGGATTCTCCTTTTATGTTTTTCAGACTCTCTAAATATGAAAAACCACCAAGCTTACCTTCTCTGGGCTCGTTAAACTCACATCAAAGGATGTTACCATTGTGTGTTTTATTAATCGCATTTACATACCCGCGTCTTTGGTCTAATGTTGGCTCCATGTTGCTCTCAACTAAACCATCTAAAGCATGCCTTATATGCAAGCCCTGTAGCACTTTGCCTCTGCGTCTTGACACCTTTGGCCGCTAGAGGATTTTTCCTGAGTGTCCTTACTTTGAACATCAGTATTTTCCCTGCGCCTTGAACTTGTATGTTTGCAACACCCATTCCTCCTTTGTAACGTAACATTATTTTATTCTTTTTCCAAAATTATTGAAAAAGACAAAAAAATAAAATATACCCAAAAAAGAGGAAGGGAAAAGTATTTTCTTTATTGGAAGCATAATGAGTCTCCCTTGGATAAATCAAATCTATCCATTTGTTCGTCAAACTCTAGGATTTAATATGACCTTGGGAAGTTATTCTCGCTACATAGAGTTGTGTCCTCCTCCATTTGGTTAATCTTCCAAACATATGGAGAGTTTGCGTTGCCTCCTGCCTCATAAACTTATGTTAATTCCATGCTTCCTGAGTCTCATCATTTGTCGTGCTATCGTCCAAGGGAATTTTTTACCAAGCCTGAGTCGGCCCCTCTGCAGTTTGTCTCTTGCCCTCATGCCCGACCATCCTGAACATCCAATCAAGTCTTTGTTCGAAATCAATGAAGCCTTTAGTCTGATCATCAAGATTCTCTAGTCCATGATCGACGAGCCATCAAATACCTCTGGGTAGTGAAGTTGTACACTCATATTACACTCCTACCCAAGTTTTGAATATTTTGAGGTTATTTCTCAAGCTCTGAAGACCTCATATCCAGCCATCAGGCCTTATCAACTTCTATAAGATGGATACTCTACACATATATCTTTTTGATTTCGATATGTAGCTCCACTGTGTATTGCTCGCGGATACACTTTATATAGTTATATGACATGGATCTACAGTGTATTTGATTGGTAGCCATGATTTTATTTTATCCCGAGCATGGGTATGCCCACCTCGGTGAGACAATTATTATTTTGCAGATGACACCTCCCGATTTTTGGTCCTTGGGATCACTTGTTCGGCACATCGGTGAAGATTGTTAATGTATTTCGGCCATCAGATCCTCTTCTGACCTCACACATTAGGGGGCATCTGTTATAACCCTAATTTTCACCAGACATGCTTACGTGGCATCAGGCCATCTCGGATTCCTTCTTTTCCAAAACACTATTGAACAACTCTTCTTAAAAAACCCTTTTATAAAGGCCCACGTGCCTTGCTACATTACTGCATGCGTGTACACACTAGCTGACCCAAGACAACCTGCATGTACCTACAAAAGAACAAAAAAAGCAAAGTTGCTGACGGAACACACAGCTTTGGGTAACTTAACTAAAACTTTCGTCCATGCATGGCTGGACATTCGACCAAATACCTAGCTTCTTCTATCCTACAAAAGAAGGGTTAGGGGTCCCATTTGGAGGAGGAGAATCATAGTAAAGAAACTATACCCGATTGAGCATTCCCTTTTGTCCCAACCTTTATCCATCCTTATGCAAAGAGAAGTATAGATAAAATCAGTTGGAAGACAATGGAAGAAGATCCCAGGACCAAGATCGAGGATCAGTAGCCGACTTTATCATTGTAATGTATCATTGTGAAGTTAATAAAAGAATTGTTTTTCCCGTCCTGCCATATGAGATTGTCATTATTGGAATATTGATTGTATGATTGATTAAATCTCTAACCCATTAGTTCATAGATCAAATGCATGTGGAGTTCTTTG
>SNQJ01S0255912.1:0-10774 GCA_010110895.2 Picea sitchensis | reverse complement strand
TTCCAAAACATAAATAAATTCCAATCGACATCTTTCTTCTTCAAGGACTCTCTAACAATTAGGGTAATCAGACCTTGGTGTGAGAGTCTACTGGCTACCTTATTCGGTTTGACCTTCACTTGTCGAGCCATCTTGGTAAGGGAATTATGAAGGTAATAAGGGAGATTGATAGGGGTCCTTCTAGTAAATGATTGAGTAGTTTAAAGTGATAAAACATGACTTGATTATACCTACCTTCACACGTTATGTAGGCCAAAATAACTTTGAGCAGGGACTGCCATTTGGTCTACAAATAATACATAGGAATTTCTTTTTTCCATATCAGAGTTTTGTGCTATAGTTGAAGGTATGACCTAAACTCTATATCGACTGGAACAGTGGTTTTAAACCAGCATTCACCGGTTCTTGGAAAACTAGTGACCTCTGCAATTAATGCTTCATCAACAATGAACTCTTCTTTGCCAATAATGGCCTTCCTACCATCATAAGATAGAGAAAAGACCTCTGATACCTGTTGGTGAAAACGCTGTAAATTCTCACAATAGGTGAAACATCCTTCTTGTTTGAAGAAATCGCATATTTTAGGATGAGCCTTGAGATACCAAGTTCCATCTAGTTCGGACCTGAGAGTTGGTCCTGTTTTCAACATTTGATTGAATTAGTTAACATGCTCCTGCAATTTATCAGAACCCGCAAGATAGGGGAGACAACACACCTAAATTCAGGAGAAAACAATGAATCTATGTAGAATTGATAGTCACATGAATAGGGATGACTTGGCTTCTATGAGATAGACTAAATCTTAATAAATCATAACTAGAAACTCAGGCTTGATATAATGAAAATAACTTAAAGACTCAGGTTTGATGAAACAAAGATAAGGAATAACAGAGAGCTCGATTTTGATTCCTATATCAAAGGGATTTTGAACAATAAACATGAATGGGAAATCATCATGTAGATATCTCTTGGGACTTGAAGTTATGAAAGCCACGTGAACATCAAATAGTTAGACGAAACAATCATTTCATAGATTCTGCGTATGTGAGGATATAACTCGAAATGACAAGTGGGGCTCTTGGAAGTACTACAAAGAATCAAACCTTGATCATATGTAACAATACCACCTTACATCACCGATTCTTTCAATTTTCTGTGGTTATCACTTCATGATTGCACCAACTGATAGCTAGATCATGCGAAAGCATGAGCCTTCTTTTTTCCGCCTTGAAACATTTTCGATAGTTAAATGGGCTTTATGTTTCCCTTTTTAAACACCACAAACCAGGGCTTTCAGTGGTTAATGAATGCTTCACAAGTTTGCCTAAACCACCGAAACATGAAATTCTCCCTTTGCTTATGAAAATCAAATCCAATGTTTGTTTCAAGATTATTTACAAACAATAGGCTATCTAACAAGCCTATAAAAATTTAGAAATAATTTTTTGGACATCTCCCTATCACCTAAAAATGAAAATTTTGATTGTGCTAGTTTAGGATATAACAAGTGGCTCCTACTAGGGGATGGAATCCTCCCAGTGAGGTTCCAAGAACCAGCAGACCTGTGCCTGTCCATTTAACATAAAAATTATGCCACTTGCTCAACAATCATTCACAATTTGTTTATTGTGTCTAGTCCATTGGGATATGGAGTCATCTAGCCTGAGCAACTTATCTTCGGAGAACCTGTGGCATGCTATGCTTATTCAACCAATAACTGAAAACAATCTAAGTGCTCACATGAGTGAGATTATTCTTCTACCTATCCCTACTGCTAACCAAATCTAAAATTTGGTCAGGTAAACGCATATTTCCATAACAACCATTTGAGCAACTTCAAAATTGTAATGACTTTATCTCTATCACTACTTAATAGATAATAAATGAAACATATAAGCGGTAATAAATAAGCTTTCTGAAATTCATACTCACCCGTTGAAATTGATGAATGAATGAAATCTAAAACTTTCATAGGGTCTGAAGTAAGTAATTCTATCAAATCGGCCACCAGGTCTCTAAAATCAAGATCAAAAGAATTTTGATTCATGAAGAATGATTTCCCTTCCAAGACTGGCTCTCTGATTGTAAATAGATGTCGTCCTTGGAATTCTTCTTGCTGTCCCAACTGAGAGTTGAGATCCTGCTGCTTGATGTCTTCACTGATATCAATACTGAATGTGGATTGTTCTTCCTCTGTCAAATGAAAATACAAACTCAACTGCTGATTAGAAACTTTCTGTTACTCCTCATATCTACTGAAATCTACCTCAGATTGTAAATTAGAAAGCTGAGGGCTACCCTTAGAATCTGCTGCATATCTGTAACTATCATCTGCTAATGTGTCAATATGATAATCATCTTTGGGGTTTTCAAAGGGGACAATCTCATCTTCATGAAAACCTAAGTCAGTAGATGCATTTGATACAATGTCAAAAGCATCAATTGTATGGTTATCCTCCCGAAGATCGCCAATATCTTGGTTACAATGATAGATGTCCCCTATTGCAACATGCTCTTCAAAACTATCATTAACCACATCATGTATACATTTATGATCATCTCTCTATGCAGCTAAAGAAACTAGCTCTTCCAATTCATAACAATTAGGCTTAAGGATGGTAAGAGAGCCTTCAGTTTCTTTGTTATCCATTTTTCGTTCATGTTGATGGGAAAACACAACATCTTGAAGATCATTTATGAGCTGGGGCATATTATGAGGGAGAGATCTTTCTATATTTACATCTTCACATTTACAATGTAATTCATATTCATCACAACAATTATCAAATGCAAACTCATATGAAAAATACCTTTTGCAGTGCTCAGTGAATGCTTTGTGAAAATCCTTCAATGATGAAATGCTGGAAGGAGGTAAAGAAAAATACCATTGACGTGCATCACCATACAATGAAAACATGAACATCTTCATGTTGTAGAAATAATAGATCCATGCACTCATGAAACTTGAGGAGGTGTTCTGCAGGATTGTCTTCTTTGCTCTCTTTGAAGCTAGGCATAAAATATCCCCATTCCGACATATCAGGTATTGGATGTGGGAAACCAAGAACTGAAGAAAAATTGAGAGGTGCAAACCTCCAATCCAAAAGAGAAGAAAATGCTTTTGAAATCTGAATGTTGTGAAGTCGCCACTCAATCCATCCTTCATGGAGTTGCCAGATAGATTATTACAACCAAATATATGTCCATACTTTGTCTATCATCAAAGATGGATCTTGTCGTCTACCAAGGAATCTGAGCTTCAATCTCCTCTCCCCGACAATGGCACCAATTTGTTTCCACTTCAGGAAACTCTCCTAGGCTATCAGTCAGAGATTCCTGGTAACTTAATCTTTTTGGAAACTATTTTATCAATAATAGGCGTGGGTTTGGATCAAGATCAATATCTTAATCTCTAGATTGTATCTTCAAGACAGTCTAACTATATTCATGCAATACACGGCCTTCAAGAGCTATTTATCAGATAGATTTGTATGACAAATGGATAAGAAAACCAATCGGTTAACCAAAACATACATAAACCATATATATGATGGGTTTACAAACTATCCAAAGATGCTTATGATTCTTTATTAATAGTCAAAATTAAGATGACAGTTAGAATAGGACCATTAAACAGAGACAAAAGAAAAAATTCAACTCATATGCATAGACAAAGATGAAGGAGGGTTTGATAATAAGAAATGAAAGAAGCTTGCAGGCTTGATATATTAAAGAAAATGTCTTTCATACAAAAATAGTAGAATATAGAACTCAAAATCAAACCATTAGTTCTTCAAAAGTTTTTGGCTTTATAGCCTTTTACAAAACAGTTTTCAGATCCTAGATTACTGGATCAAATCTTTCCAAATATAGAAAATCGAATATTGGCCTTAGCAAACTAGATCAATTAAACTTCTCAACTTTTCTTTAAGTCTTCAGATTATGGGCAGGTGTAATAAGCCTTCTGAGGCTTCCAAGAGATAGAATTTGAATTTGCTGAGCTGTGCAAAAATCCTAATTTGTTGCCACCAAAATAGGTACCCAAAACAACTTGGATACATTTTCTAATCCTTATACACCAAAAATGGATCTTGAATCTGAATCTATAATTCAACATCTATCCATTACAAGTGTTTTCAAATGATTCAGATTAGTAAAACCTCAATCTGTGAAAAATTTAGCTTTCTCTAACCAGTAACAGGTTTCGGTGGTTAACATAGAGGAATTCTGGGTGTATTAACCACCGAAAAGCTCTGCTTTCAATGGTTAATGAACAATCGTCTTGTTCACCTAAACCATTGAAAGCTTAGCTTTGTCCAAAACATCAAAATTGAAAAAATTGATTACCTTAATGCTTTTCTGAGTGTTTATGGTTCTTTTGGTGATGCTCCTCCTCCTTTTATAGGGATAGAAACCTCAATATGTTGTGTAGGAGGCTCTGTTTCCTTCTCTATTGAAGTATCCAATTATGTTAGGGTTTCTAGCCCTGAATGATCTTGAGATGGAGGTTGGGATTCTTTTATATTTAGACTCAGAAGTCTAAGCTACCTGTACAACTTCATATTCTCTCTTATCAACACCCTGTTTATGTCCTTGATTTTATCATGCTTTTCCTTGATATTTTGGTTAATGTTATAAACTTCTGCATTTTTTTCAGTTAACTCTGCATTTGTATTTTTAATGAATCTTTCTAAAACTTCCATCTCATAGATCTGTTTCAGAAGTTTATTGATTTTTTGAGTCTTGGAAGATTTACGTTTGCTTGAAGAAGCTTCTGCTAATGGTTGACTGTGTTCACCTAGAGGAGTTGGTGAGGGCAAGTTGGGATAATCTTCTGCAACTTGCTCAGCCTGTTCGTCACCCTGTGTCTCAACTGACTTGTTCTCTGGCTCTGAGTCACTGTATGGTAAGTTCATATTGTTATCTCCTTCAGCAAGATCCTTGGTCTGCTAACCTTCTTCGCCAAAATTTAATTTCCTTTTGACTCTTTTGATCTTGACAGATGATGTCTCTGTTTTGGCCTTAGGAGGTGAGATAACCCTCCTTTTCCTTCTGCTACTCCTAGGAGTGGATGATTTCCTTGAGGTAGGTTTCTTCTCTTTGTTTTATGGTTGTAACTCAGTATGGAACTCATTCCAAAACAGAAATAAATTCCAATCGACATCTTTCTTCTTCAAGGACTCTCTAACGATTAGAGTAATCAGACCTTGGTGTGAGAGTCTACTGGCTACCTTATTGGTTTTGACCTTCACTTGTCAAGCCATCTTGGTAAGTGCCTTATGAAGGTAATAAGGGAGATTGATAGGGGTCCTTCCAGTAAAATGATTGAGCAATTTAAAGTGATAAAACATGACTCGATTATACCTACCTTCACACTTTATGTAGGCAAAAATAGCTTTGAGCAGGGACTGCCATTTGGTCTCCAAATAAGACATAAGAATGTCTTTTTTACATATTAGAGTTTTGTGTTGTGGTTGAAGGTATGACCTGAACTCTATATCGACTGGAACAATGGTTTTAAACCAGCATTCACTGGTTCTTGGCAAAACAATGACCTTTGCAATCAATGCTTCATCAACAATGAACTCTTCTTTGCCAATAATGGCCTTCCTACCATCATAAGATAGAGAAAAGACCTCTGATACCTATTGGTGAAAACTCTGTAACTTCTCACAATAGGTGAAACACCCTGCTTGTTTGAAGAAATCACATATCTCAGGATGAGCCTTGAGATACCAAGTTCCATCTACTTTGGACCTTAGAGTTGGTCCTGCTTTTGGCATTTGATTGAATTAGTTGACCTGTTCCTGCAATTTAGCATAACTCGCAAGCTAGGAGAGGCAACACACCTAAATTCAGGAAAAAACAATGAATTTGTGGTGAATTGATAGGCACAGGAATAGGGATGACTTGGCTTCTATGAGATAGATCGAATCTTAATAAATCATAACTAGAAACTCGAGCTTGATATAATGAAACTAATGTGAAGACTCGGGTTTGATGAAACATAGATAAGGAATAACAGAGAGCTCGGTTTTGATTCCTATATCAAAGGGATTTTGCATAATAAACATGAATGGGAAATCATCATGTAGATATCTCTTGTGACTTGAATTTATGAGATCCACGTGAACATCAAACAGTTAAACGAAACAATCATTTCATAGATTTTTGCGTATGCGAGGATATAACTCGAAATGACAAGTGGGGATCTTTGAAGTACTATAGAGCATGAAACCTTGATCAAAAGTAACAATACCACATCACATCACTGATTCTTTCATTTTTCGGCGGTTATCACTTCATGATTGTGCCAGCTGATAGCTAGATCGTGCGAAAGCATGGGCCTTCTTTTTTCCACCTTGAAACATTTTCAGTAGTTAACTGGGCTTTATGTTTCCCTTTTTAAACACCGCAAACCAAGGCTTTTGGTGGTTAATGAATGCTTCACAAGTTTTCCTAAACCACCGAAACCTGAAATTCTCCCTTTGCTTAAGAAAATCAAATCCAATGTTTCTTTCAAGTTTATTTACAAACAATAGGTTGTCTAACAAGCCTATAAAAATTTAGAAATAATTTTTTGGACATCTCCCTATCACCTAAAAATGACAATTTTGATTGTTCTAGTTTAGGAGATAACACACCGCAAATGACATGACATTTACTACCCATATATAATAGTCTTACCTTTAAATATATTAAAAGTCATACCATTATACATCAAACAAACTTAGGTTCATTACCCAAACCTTGCATTCTCCAATGATTTGGGTTCCCAAAGGCAAACCTCATGTTGAATGGTATCCTTTAAAGTTCCTATGAATACATCAATCAAGTGCTCATCTGGAATATCGGTTACCTTTATATTCAATACAGGAATGTAGTTTTTGCTTATATTCAATCTTTGGAAGTTCTCAGTAATCAACAGGTAATTGAACCCTTTTGCTTGAGATTTATCAATTGGCTAAGAAGGTATTACCACTCCTTTATATATAGTGTGATATCATTTCTTCCATGAAAATTGTCCAAGTATTGTAGTGATTTGCAAAGAACAAGCCATCAATACCACTTTATAATGATTTGAACACGAAATATAAAAGAAACAATTAGTACCCCTTTTGTGTATGTGGCACATTATGGAGATCAAAATAATTGCTCCATGCGAAGTATCCATGTGATTGGGTCCTTGCCATCAAACTTGATTAATATCAATCTTAGGAGCATTTAGTCTTCAAACCAAAGTTGGAGTTTCTCCATTCTTGATTCACCTTCATATGTCCTCATTATGAATTTCATGGGATACGTTTTCAATTTCAGGTGGCTGCCACATTACAATTTTCTAATGCATACATGATGCCTTGTACCAAATACTGTCTCTTGTGGTTCATCTTTTGTAACTATCTTCTTTTGTAAATAATTTATGTCCCTAGCATTTTCTTCACCTTCATCAAGATTCCAAGTGGGATTTTAAGGAGCTCAGTTGGTGTAGAAGTTCCAACAATTTGGGTGGCATGTTGTAGAAGTATAACTTTTGAACCTTGATTTTGAGGTGGTTACGCTAGACAATATTTCTTACATTTGTATCTCCCAGTTTCGTATACGGGTATTAAAATTTCTTTTATGTGGTTCTCTAATATTTATTCTCGCGATGTCATAGGTCTAGTCAAAATTATGGATGTAAGTCTGGAATTTATGGTAACTTCCTCACAACTTGTCGATTTTTGTCCTTTCGAGGGAGATCTCACTTGTATAGAATACCCCACACAAAATAATTGATATAAATTCTAAAACTTACATCAAAAATACTACAAGCGTCTCCACAATCCAGTAACTAGTCCCACTCAATTTGGATACTCTAGGAAAGTTATGATTGTTTTACACAGAACACCTTCTTGATACTAGACAATAGGACTAGTCGAGGATACCCTATCTTACACAAGGTGTATCTACAAATGTAAGATGACCCAAAAGATGAAATTTTTACCATAGATGCCTTACTGGTACATGTAAAAATGGCCACGGAGTCTTTGGGTGTAGAACATTCGAGAAACGTTTTAGCGAATACGCAGTGACTCAGTTCGGGATGTTTGGGGCCTATCTTTTAGAGGTTGTATCTCCAAAATTATAGACCTCGGGAGCTGAATTGTAGACTAGCATTACCTTGATCTATCTAATAAATATCTTTGAAGCCTCCTTACGAAACATTACTATAGAAAAGTTATATAGAGAGAATTCCGAGGTGTCTCATATGTAGCAGAGAAACGAGACCTTGAGCTCCGATACCATGTGTTAAGAACCAAATATATCAATATAGCATAGAAAAACCTGGAAAAGTACTCAGCATGCTGAAAAGAGACGTTTGGGATAATAGAAAGCTCTTCAAGGGAAACCTCCTTTACCTTACTTAAATGTTCATGTACAAGATGATTCAAAATGAAATATATATGAGCAATATATGTGACTAGGAGGTACTGGCTAAAAGTGACATAAATGAAAATAACATTACTAATATAATGCTAATTAAGGTGTAATGAGCCAATATTAGGGCTTAACCGCGAAATTTTCTATCGGCGAAATTTCTCCAAGGGTTCAAGTCAATCACTAAGGGTTGACACCTATCTACAATATCACTTTCCAATGGTGTGGTGAAACAAATATCCTTACCAACTGTCCATCAACCTAAACAAACTATCTACCAATATCCTCCTTTGGTGTGAAAGCTTAACACCAACATTGATGACACCACTTAGTCATGATAACATTCATGATTATACTCATAAATGTTTGTATCTACTCCTTTGACATCAATGGAAAAATTGTCTCACTAGGGTTTGATCACGAGGAGCATCCATCTCAAATGTCTTTCGAGGAGGAAATGACAGCGACCGGCCTAGGTTTGAAGAATTCAAAATCTTAAAGGAGGTGGGGAGTTTGAAATTATTGATGTGATTTAAGAATCATTTGGCCATGAGGAGATAAGCCTCGTCTTTGTTGGATTATTTGGTGAGGGTGAATCATTTATAGAGAAATTTAGTTCCTTTTAACTATATAATCCAAGTGTTATATCAATGAAGCATTATTATCCAATAAATGAAGAGTAAATAAGCAATAAAAATATGAACAATCATACACATACTTAGCGTACACCAGTGTTTTATGTTGAAAACCAAATCCGGAGAAAACCATGAATGCTGTATATGTATTGAAGAATTACATTCCTTAGAAGCACCAACTTCCCTTTGTTTTCCCAGCTACAACTAGAGGCTCCAACCCCCTAGTTTTTCTCGGGCTACAACCTAAGGGGCTCCAACTCCCCAATTCTCTAGCTACAACCAAGGGAGGCTACAACAACCTATATTCTCAGAGCTACAACTAGAAGATGGCTACAACCACTTGTCCTTGCAGATCACGCCACCCTGAAGTGAAGTAGAATGGTTAGACCCTTTGTCACAATATCACTATGAGATATCTTTGCTATAAACCTATACCAATAAATAAGAACCATGCATAAACCATGCATCAACCATGAATCAGCTTTTGTTACCTCAACACACGGCAATCAAATTGTACCATAAACAGAGATTGCATCAACCATGCACCAACCTGTAATCAACACGTACCATAAACAAGTGCATCAACCATGCACCAACACATCAATCAACACAGCTGTACCATAAACAAGTGCATCAATACATGCATCGACACGTAATCAACCTATACCATAAACAAGTGCATCCAACCATGCACCAACACATAATCAACTATACCTAAAACAAGTTCATCAACCATGCACCAACACAGTAACCAACTTGTACCATAAATAGGGTGCATCCATCCATGTACCAAGTATGTATCAATCATGTGTCAGCTACTCATCAACTATGACTCTACATCAATGTACTTGCTTATCATCAATATACACCTCATGTATGTGCCAACTCATCAACTACTTGTCTCAGCAGGTGTACTCAACATGTACCTCAACCAAAGTCCTCATCAGTTTCATCATCCAATCTGATTTGTAGCTGCGTAATGGGCACCATCATCCAAATCTGATTTGTAGCTCTGTAATAGACCTGGTGTATATGATCACATTCCTCCAAACCTTCCTTAACTTTAACAACAAGAGACTAGCATTTTCATCAAACGTTTCTTTAGTCTCACATGCCTAGTTTTGTATTAGTCAACAACCCTAACTTGAAGTAATCATAAATTTGAACCTATACTGTATAAAGATATAAAACGGATATACAATTTTCTTCAATGTGTTTTATTCAATTCCTCCAAGTGACACTACTTGGAACCTCTCAGAAAAGGAGTTATAGCAAAAATGGCATACCTTGTTGAATTCTGGCTTATTCTAGAGAGTGACCTTGTAGAGTGTGACCCGCACAAACTATTTGATGAAATGATCTGAAACTGTTACATAGAATACTAAAATATGTACACTAACCGAAATATTTTTTCTCATTGAATTTGGATCTGTTATGAAGAAGTTATGACATTTATACCTGAAACACCTGATTTTGACTAGTTTTAGGATTGGCCACAAACCCTATTTTCCACAGAGTGTAACTCCAAAACTAGAACGACCCACAAGATGAATTGTTAACCACAGATACTTGGATAGTTTTTCTCACTTGCATAGAAATTTTAGGATCTGAATCATTATAGAAAAAAAGTTATAGCGAAAATGGTGAGATGACCTGAAAATAACATACCTTAGAAAGCACCATCAAAAGAATTTATCCTTCCTTGCATTTAGGCCTTCTTT
>SNQJ01S0255910.1:0-11364 GCA_010110895.2 Picea sitchensis | reverse complement strand
ATTGGCACGCTTGACGCACAGAACAGGGAAGCCGACCGCTGGAGCAGAGTGGACGCCCTGATGATTCTCCTTCAAGATCTTCAACAGGACATGGTTGACCGCAAAAAAGGAAAAGCACAGGCGAAACAAGTTTTTGCAAGGCCGCGGCTAGGACCAGGTTTCTAATGTTTTATCATGCTTTCTATTTCTCGGCTCAACACCTCTACCTCTGTTTTTTTTTGTACATTGTTACGTATTTCGGCCATGCGTGGCCCCGTAGCATAGTTCACCTACATTTGCATGACATTGGCAACGGTGGTTTCCCAGTTGGGCACCGTTGCCACCTTTGATTTTGGACAAATGACGCGGTGGTTTCCCACATGGGCACCGCGACCATGTGGCTAATTGCATCACAGACAGCTGTATTTTTTGACAAGAATTAATACCAACCCTAATTTACAAAAAAAAAAGGTACATGTCAACATTAACTTAAATTTCAACATTAAAAGCTAAAGTAGGACCCCCATTTCAGGATGTTTGATCATGGAATCAGACCCATCGGACCTCACACGAAGAAGAGAGAAATTGGGGTGTTTTTCAGCTTTCAGAACACTTTTCCAGTGTTTCAGTGTGTATATTCAAAGAGGACCCTGTACCCGTTCATCCTGCATCCCTTGAGCTAGGAGTTGGGTGATCCTGATTCCTAAGATCGAAGGCTAGAAGGGGGAATAGGCTGCTCAATAGTGGCAACTAATTGAAACATACATGCTGTTCAATGACAAATTAACCCTTAAACAATGACAAAGTAACACTAATATTATTCCTGATGAACTGGAAACACGTTAGCGATGTCAAAGGGTTCGGTAGGGTTAGTCAGTGAAGACGCTGTCTAAAGGAAGGATGAGCTTAGGAACAACGGTGGACACAGGGATTACGTAGCCAGAGGATCTCATGGCAATACCCCCATTCAAAGATGTACTGTCAGGACAATCTAGCAAATTGAAGGAAATGGGAGATGAAGGAAAGGAAAGTTCAACAGGAGAAAACGTACAGCAGACAGATGCCACGAAGTCATTCAGGCGAGTATGGCCAAAACCCAAGATCTGACCAGTCAAGACAAGAAGTGCTCTGGGGGCTGCCTGGCTTAAACAGCAGAAAATCCACAATATAAAGTTACCTCCTCCAAAGTCGGTAGTTACATACAATACATAAAAGATCATGCAGTGATTGGAAAGTTTATGGAAATATGGCCCTCATAGAAGGCTCTGATCTGGTGAATTTACTCCAGATAGGAATCAAAAGGAAAAGGACAGGTGGACCTCAAATTTGGATTCAAAGGCTTCTTTACAGCAATCTTTACCACCATTGAGAATAGGGACTGCATCTTTGAAGATGGTCCATATCTTTTCAACTCAGCACACGTGCATCTCTGTTTTTGGACAGAAAAGTTCAGTCCAGAAAAAGAAGATTTCACAGCACCTTCAATTTGGATCCACTTGTACTCTCTTCCACAAGAGTTCTGAGATGAAGAAACCTTGGCCAGAATAAGGAATACACTCTGCAACTATGTCAAACTCTAAAATCATAAGGACAGGCAAGTGTACTGCTTATGCTAGAATCTGTCTACATGAGTGTATCCAGTGCCCTTCCCAAATCCATTTGCATCAGCTTTCAAGATTTGGAATGGAACCAGACCTTGGACCATGAACATATACCATTCAGATGCAGAAAATGCCATGAACATGGACACCTGCTCAGAGATTGCCCCTTAATGCTATAGCCAATGCCTAAAAACAAGAAGCCAAAGCAGATACAGAGGGTTTTGTAAAAGTGCCCAGTAAAGGAAAATCAGGTAAGAAGCAAATCACTCAAGCAACCCCCTCTATCCCCAAGGTGTCCAACAGCTTCCAGTCTCTTGCCTTGGATCTGGAGGAACCAAGAGCTGAAACTAGGGGATGCAACCAAAGAGGCTCAACCCCAACGTCAAGCCATCGAGGAGGAACCCAAACGAAGAAAAACAGACCCAGCAATCTAGACAGTGGTGAAGGAATCTAAGAACCATGGAAAAGAACACATGGTTCAAGAAGATCTAGAAATGGATTCCAATGAAGAAGATAAAACTAACTCAGAGGAAGAAGATCAGGACCATAGAGAAGACATTGACATACAAGAAGTCAATCTACCCACCCTCATAAAAATCTATGATGATCAATGCCTCACCAATCTTTCGGAAGAAGACCTGCAACTACTACAAAAAGAGCTAATGAAAAGCAAGACCAACGTAAGCCCTATTTCCCACAGTGAAGGGCAGGCATCAGAACTAATCCCCACTAAAATGATCTACAAAGAAGACAAGAGGAGAGAGAAGAAAAGAGAAACATAACGCAGAAAAAAAAAGCTACAAGAGGAGGGAGAACAACTATTAGACTCAAGGCAGATCATTTCGCTCAAGGACAAATACCTCCTCACACCACCCAAAGTTTAATCATCAAGATCAAATCATGGAATATTAGAGAGGTCAACAGTAAAAGTAAGCAAAGGCTTCTTCAAAATAGAATCCTCAAGAGAAACCTACTATAGTTATGATTCAGGAAACAAAATGTGCTAGAGACACTATGAAAGAAATGGCTATGCGCCACTAGTAGGGATGTGAAGCAGTAACCACAAGTGCAGAAGGTTTCTTAGGAAACCTTGCCATTCTACAGAACCCCCACAATGGTAACTATGGATGTCTTCACAGAAATTGGTAGCCCCATCACAGCTCACTTTAAGGAAATCAATACAGCAAGGGAAGGCACCATCAACAATGTTTATGGGCCTAATATCTTGGCAAACAAACTTGAATTTCTTGATCTTCTCCAAAACATTGGATCGACACTAAAAGAAATCCCATGGGTCATAGGCGGTGAATTTAACATGATCACTTCTCTTACGGAGAAAAGGGAAGGTATAAGACACCAGGAACAGGACAGCTTAAGATTTGATGATACCATTTGATGACACCAGCAATGGCTGCCATACATGGAACAATAAAAGAGGAGGCATTCAACAGATCACAATGAGACTACATCGTTTTCTAGTCTTTGAATCTCTAATAAAATCAAGAGTGGAATTGACAGCAGAAATTCTAACTGGTGAAGGCTCGGATCACTAGCCAATTTGTCTCTCATGGGATAGCATGAGCCCTCCTAAACCCACACCCTTCAGATTTGAGATATTCTGGTTGGATCACCCGGATTTTAAAGCAAATATTAGACAGTGGTGGAAGAAGAGCAATCCAACAAAAGGGGCATTCATGTATCGATTCCAACAAAGAGTAAAGAACCTAGAGAGAAAAGCTCAAAACCTGCAACAAAGAAGTGTTTGGAAACATCTTTCAAGCCCAAAAGGACTTATGCAAACAAATGAAGTACAGCTTACTATCATCAAGGAAGGAAGAAATAAGGACTTAGCACAGAAGGAAGAGATCCTTGAATATCAAATAGAAACTAGACAAAAGCAAGAAAAGATACTATTTAAACCAAAATCGAGAATAAGATGACTCAAAGTGGCGGAAAAAAACTCCAGATTCTTTCATACCTCTATGAACAACAAAAGGCATATAAACCAAATCACCGCTCTGCAAAATGTCAAGGGATAAATTGGCGACTTATGGGGGCATAGAAAAAGAAATCAAAACTTACTACCATGAGCTCCTCTTGGAACCAACATAGAAAGGCAGGTAGCCATAGGATCTGTCCCGAAACACTTCCTCAAGTTGATGACTCTGGATCAGAATACAAGTTTGATGAGAAAAATCAGGAACAAGGAAGTTGAGACAACAATGATAAAGATGGTGTCAGGAAAATCACCAAGACTGGATGGCTTAACAACAAACTACTTCCAAAATTGTTGGCTAGTGGTTGGCACTGATGTATAGAGAGTAGTAGAGGAATCTAGAGCAAGCCAAGGAATTATACAAGCCCTCAACTCGAGCTTCCTCACGCTCATTTCTAAGGAAGAAAGACCTAACACTCCAGAGAATTTTAGGCCTATCTCGCTATTTAATATTATCTATAAAATCATTTCCAAAGTCATTGCTAATGCATTGAATTCCATCATGAACCACATCACTTCCAAGGGCAACAGATTCTTGATTGTGGCACATGAAAGTATGCACTCCCTGAAATCAACAAAAAAGACAGGTACGATAATTAAACTGGATATGTCAAAAGCATTTGATCGCCTCATCTGGGATTTTCTTGTGCCAATGCTTGCAGCCTTCAAATTCTGTCAAACTTGGATTCATCGGGATACACACTTTGTCTCCTCAACTTTCTTTGTTTTCTTAATTAATGGATCTCCTTCCTCCCCCTTCAATCCCTCTCAAGGCATCAGACAGGGAGACCCTTTATCACCTTTCTTATTCATCCTAATAGCTAAAGGTTTAGGGAGTAGTGTACATCAAGCAATCGTTGATGGAAATCTGAAAGGCCTCTGTATCCTTAATCAATTGGACCCCTCTCACATCTGTTAGCTTTTGGGGTAGCTCTGACAGGTACTTCTGCATTGGCAATGCCTAGCATGCGGAGGTGTCCGAGTGACACTCTTTAAAGTGGCTTTTATGTAATGACTAAAGTGATTTTTGTTAGGTTGAGTGACTTGAGTGATTTAAGTCATCTCAATGAAAGATTAAATCGTGACCGTTAGATCCAAGATTTAATCTTGGCCATTGAGATCTAGTGTTAGGGTTTTAGTCGTTAGGGGATTATACAAGCAGATCTAAGGAGAGTGAGAGGCACACAATGAATGCATAGGAGAAAGAGGGAGTCTTGCTCATGTACTTGTCTCTGAGTGGGCAGGGTTGAGGAAGTGTGCAGGGGGCAGCAAGAGAGATAGCAGTCAGGTGGGCTAGGCTATCAGCTGCAGCATTGTAATTCCTGTGATGGGCCATTATCCCAGGACGGGAGCCCAGGATTTTATCTAATAAAATCAAACTCAAACTGGTTTTCCCTTGGGAATTTTTCCAGTGGCATTGCCCAGAAATATCTGTGTTCAAATGTGTGTGTTGTTTATGATTCCGTTGTCATTTTTATCGTTTATTACTCAGTTGTAGGTTAACTACATAATTCTGAAATTTATATCAGCAAAGTAAATTTCTGAGTTTAGTAATTAGTGGCATTAATCTCAGTGACTGAGTAATAGGAAAATTTAACATGGTATCAGAGCATGGACTTTGACGAGGAAACCAGATTGTGAAGAAACGAGATTTTTGCAGCGAGTCTGGGAATTTTTATTTCCATGCTGTCGAGTAAAAGAATTAAAAAAAAATAGCGTCGTACAGAGCCACCGTACGGAATCGAGGGCCGAGAAAGTTTGTTGTGTTTAATCGGGCTGAGAGTGAGAATACATAGTTGTGGCAAATCAGCATGGAGCAGAGATTGTGGGCTGCTGTGCAGAGTACAGCCGACAGCTGAGTGGCAGTCGTTGCAGGAGAAAAGTCAGTAGCACAAGACTGTAGAGCTGAGTCTGCGGAAAGGAGTTGAGTCCGTGGGTGAGTGATCGAGCAATAAAGGGAGATGGAACGTGAGAGCTGGTTGCAGTGGATTGGGTCGAGCAACCGCTGAGGTGTTGTAGTGAATTGCAGTCATGGGTCATGGACAGCGCTCGCCGGGGTACAGCCAACAGGCGACGACGTCAGGAGCCACTACAACGAGTGGGACGGCAGGTCGTGGACAGCGCTCGCCAGGGTACAGCCAACAGGCGACGACGTCAGGAGCCACTACAACGAGTGGGACGGCGTAGGAGTGAAGGTCGCACGTGGAGACAATGGGCCGATCCAGAAGCTGAGCAAGCGGCAACAAATCTGCAGGTGAGAGCAGTGTGGTCGTGGAGAAAAATTTGACATCGAGCTGAGGTAAATCGCCAGCAGAAAAACGGCCAGTAGGGGTGCGGTAGCAGTGTGAAGCTATCACCAACCAGGGGCAGAGAAACAATCGAATGCTATGGACGACAGTTGGTCATGGAGCAAAGCGGCTGGCAAGAGACGACCACCATCGAGGATTGGACGCGGTAGATTGGTGCGTGGAGATGACGACCGATCCGGCAAGGACGAGAAAAGTCAGTAGCACAAGACTGTAGAGCATATTCAAAAATCAGATATGGCATTCCCATATAGGGTTTTAGGGGAGCAATCAAAGAGTTTAATTCAATGGCGAACACCATCAAGATGAAGAGTGCATATATCAATCCCACTGATAGGAAGTAGTGGGATTGTATCATGGAAAACAATGTTAATATGAATGTAGAACAAGGATAGTTTAGTGTGGTTAATTTCTCTTGTCCAAAGCTTTGGTCACCACCTACATCAAGAATTCAAATGCCCTCTATCACAATGATGAATTCCACGATCACTCCCCTAAAATGGAGATAGGGAAAAGACTAACTACAAAGGGAAATTGTAGCAAGGCTCTAAGATTGTAGGTCTTTGTTTCTTATGTTTTCATGATGTTATTGAAGGTTGGCCTAGAAATACATCCATCCCAGTGAGTGTGATTGATCTCCTAGTCAATTACCTAGGCACATATTTGGGTTCGCATTGGCATATCAAAGCAACAGAGTTTGTTTCCCCTTGGATCGAAACCTTCAATCAAATACCTGTTGGGAGTCAAGGTTTGCAGTGGGCTATAGATGAGGACCTTTCTGGGCCTTCTGAGTCTATTTGGCAACCCATAGCAGTCTTAAGCCCTTTGTATCCAATAGTCTATAGTCGCAGTGAAGTTCGGAATTTTTTTAAGGGTTTGTCTACTAGTTTGAGATGGAACCAATCGCAGAAGGTAGCAACACATCTAGAAGAGGATGATCCAAAGTTCGTGGTAATCATCCCAACCAAATGTAACATCGAAGAATAACCTAAGCGAAAAAAGAAGTTATGATAGCAACTGACCACTACCACAAGAGCTTCTTCATAGACATCAAGGCTGAGATTGAAAAAAATGAAGATGAAGCCAAGAAAAAAAGAGGCAACACTTCAACTAAGTAAGTTAATGAAGAGCTTCTTCATTGGATTCCTGACACAAGATTCTCCAGAAGTCAAGACACAAAAGTTATTCAAAATGGTTAAGCTATACTACCTTCATTGCTCAAGTAATAAAGGAGAAAAAGTTGCAGCAAAAGGCAATCATGGACAAGATGAATCTCATGGAAAAAACATATGATGACTTGATAAAAACTATTTGGGGGATAGAGGCAATGGTTGTTGAGGAACCAGTGGACCAACACCCACCAAGAGCCAATCAAATTAATAGCCAACCACTCTACATTTTGATAGACTATGATACTAAAGAAGAGAATTAGCTTTGTCATATGTCAGGTCTTGCTTTTCGTGTCTAGTTTTGAGGTTTAGTTCTTCAAACTTACCTTATAGCATAGTTAAGTTTGACACAAAGATGGCCAAGTTTTCAAGTTTTACCTCTACATACTGTATAAAGATATGTTCAAACTTCTAGGTACTAATGGCAACTTTAGGCATTATTATTTAGCTATATTAAGACATGATAATACGCTCTTTATTATGGAAGCTTCTACTAATCTCAGACAAACCTACAGGTAGTAGCATCTCTATGCTAACAATGATATAATTTAAAATAGTGAAGAAGTAGCTAATTTACAAAAAATATAACACTCATATTATTCTTACAAAATTGTCACCTATGCTTCACATTTCCTATGCATGGATAAAAAGGCAAAGTGATCCCTATGCATGGATCACATTTGAATGGATAAAAAGGCAAAGTACCAAGAGTAATAGAAGGCATAGTCAATGGTATATACAAAGAATTGAATGAGCACCTCTTATCATAAGCTTTATCATAAATAAGGAAGTGAGTCACAATGACAAACATGAAACATCCATTATCTCTTTTTTCGCACAAAGAAATTATCATTTCATTTGAAGATCAAATGTTTCTTGTTAAATATTGCATTTATTCTTGTTACCACTTTCTTGAAGGGGAAGCTTTATATTGGTGGAATGAAACTAAAGTCTATAGACTTACTAATGGTCTTGATCAAATATTTTTGGATAAGTGGTTAAACAAGATTAGGAACAAAAATGATGCTAAATATCTTTTTCAAAAAAAATTGTTAGAACAAAATTTGAAGATCAAAGATGCTAATGAAGCTCTTGATTATTGTAAGTTTTAAACCTTTACAGTGTAGCAATGCACACAGATTCTACATAAACAAGAAAGAAAACAATAGCATTCCCACATAGTACTCAAAAATTTACCCTGGAAACCCTCAACCGGGAAAACCAGCAGAGATGTTTAGAGCCACACCTCTAACTCTCAGTGTATTAACTTCACCATTTACAATACAATATATATGATTCTACGGCATCCAAAGCCCTAATCTATCAACCCGGATTAGATTCCTTAACCGGAATTATATTAAAATGGGCTGAAAAACCGTTGGCCAAAAACGAACCAAAAATAGCCCCCAAAAATAATTTCAGGGGCTCCACCCCTGAACCCCCTAACACAACATACAACACATGAGGTTAATCGTGCAAAGAATATAACATATACCCAACAATTACAAGTTCTTGATCAATTCCACATTGGGGAACTCTTTGTTTCAAAGGCTTTGTGACACTGAAACTCTCATTACAACTATCATGAGGTCGGTCTTGATCAAATCTTTTTGGACAAGTGGTCGAACAAAAATGATGCATAATCTCTTTTTCAAGAGAATTGTACGGAAAAAAGTTTGAAGATTCAAGATCTGAAAGATATTAATCAAGCTCTTATTAATTCCATGTCAAGGAACTCCTTGTTTCAAAGGATTTGTGATATTGGAATTCTTGATTCTCTCATTACTATCATGAGGTTATATGAGACTATTACTGGCGGACTTCACAACCTCTTTGATTTCTTTAGGATCACTATTGAGGTTACTCAAGGATACCCGCTCGTCGTACGCCTTATTTGGGATTTACATTGATAAGCTAGAGACCCACCTCAAAGAACACACACATGTAAACAATGGTTGTCCTCTACATTAGAATATAATTGCTATCCCTTTTGTACACAAATGTCGTAGTCCTCTTAGTATCCTCTTATGGTGGCTTATAGGAACAACAAGACGCCCTTTCCAACTTTTATGAACGTGAATAGTTGATGGTGAAACTTAGCAAGACTAAGGTCATGGTCTTCAATAGGTCTAAAAATGCTCGATAAAATTTCTATTTCTTTATCATAGGAATCAAGATCAAGATCAACACACCTTACACTTATCAAGGAGTCCAATTCACTAGTCCTAGATTCAGTTTGAGACTTTGATCCTAACCCCAACTTAATGAAGGGCACTAGTCTCTTTCTGTGCTCAAGCACTAGTGCTTCCATACTACTATAAGGACATCTTAATTAAGAGGCATAGTTCTTTATGGTGTCCAGCTTTGTGGTCCTAATTTATTGCATGTTGATTGGTTACTTATAGAGCTAATATAGTCCCTTATGTTACAGTGGATAATACAATGCAAGCATATGGTCCCTTGGAATATTATGCAAGTTGCGTTCGACACCCATCCTATGCACATTGAGAGCATTTTCAAACCAATTTCCTTCCTTCACAAGGTTTGCACCATAGTAGACTCAGTGACAAGGAACAAGAGATACCCCGACTTAACCCTTTACTCTTTAGTGGAGATCGCCTCTACCCTCTTAGGACAAAGACATGTCTCATTCTTTGAGGCTTTCCTCAATATCTGGTCCATCAACATCTCTATCAAATGCCTCCCCTTTTCATTTATTCCCTAGATGCTCAAGGTTTCCTGTTCCTTAATCCAGAGATCAACAATGCTATCAGGGAGGACATTATCTACGATACATACAAGTTACCTGGATCTATCCTTCCCAAGCTACTAGCCTAAGATTGCCTTCTATTTAGAGCATTTTCTACAACTAAGGAGTGGTCTTGTCATTTGTCCAAAGTTACTTAGTGTCAATAGTCTCGAATTCCCACTCAAAGAATTCAAGGTTTGTTCACATCAACATTAGATTGAGTTGACCATTGCATCCCATGGGAGGAGAGGATTTGTGAGTCATGCCACTTGAAGAGGTGGAGTCCAAAGAGCATTCACCTTCAAATGCCCCATCTAATACGCAATTTGATATAGAGGGTCCCTATCCACTTTCATCCACTACCATAACCAAAGATGTTTGGCCCTTTCTATGTGTGATGTGGTGACTCTCAAACAACAAACCTTACAAGATTCCTCCAAGTCTCACCTTGTCAAGTCAACCACCTCCTCCTTCCAGCATAGTTTGTGCTTTGTGGCACTAAGAAACACACATATAATCTAGTGACCAATTCAAGAGGGACCAAAAGATGTTATGGGAGGAGAGGATTTGTGAGTTATGCCACTTGAAGAGGTGGAGTCCAAAGAGCATTCACCTTCAAGTGCCCCATCTAATACGTAATTCAATGTAGAGGGTCCCTATCCACTTTCATCCACTACCCTAACCAAAGATGTTTGGCCCTTTCTATGTGTGAGGTGGTGACTCTCAAACGACAAACCTTGCAAGGTTCCTCCAAATCTCACCTTGTCAAGTCAATCACCTCCTCTTTCCAGCATACTTTGTGCTTCGTGGCACTAAGCAACACACATATAATCTAATGACCAATACAAGAGAGACCAAAACGACGACACCTTGTACAACTTCTTGTTCTAGTGTCAGTCAAGTTACCACAAGGTCATAAAGGAGTACATGCCCTCAATGTGAACCAGCGTGACAATCTAACTCAAGCTAGGGCCCTATTATTAAGATATTTTCCTTTGATCTCTAATGTTATAAGAATCTATACTTATGGCACCCAAGCTCCTCCCAATGTCACCCAACTAAGTACTCCCAACCTTGGACTTTCTCCTAGAGACATCATCAAACAATATACCAGTGCCTTCTCAATGGTTGATGTGGTAGCAAATACTTTCTCCTCACTCCCTCTTCCTCTTTGTGACTTGAAGACATTATGCAAAGCTTTATTTCTTTCTTCTTTCTATCCCTTCTCCAATGAAGGACCTTTTTAGCCTATCCTATATTTTACCTATTTTATTTTGCATTCAAAGCATAGTTTTAAAAACCGTTGAACCGAAACCGAAACCAGCCGGTTTGACCGGTTTGATGGTCGACCGGTTCAAACCGGTCAATAAACCAAACCGGTCAGTCGGTTTATGACCAAACCGGCCGGTTTATGACCAAACCATTCTATCATGTATGAGGGTATGGAACTGACATTTAATCAAGAGAACCAAGCTCTTTATGTACCTCGATGTTGGTGGCATTGATTGTTGAACTCTTTTGTCACGACCCCAGTAAAAATGTACCTTTCACTCAAGTATAAACT
>SNQJ01S0255909.1:0-11448 GCA_010110895.2 Picea sitchensis | reverse complement strand
TTTGTCCCCGCAGGTTTCGAACCGATGACTTTAACATCACGGAGTGGCTTAACAACACACTCCATCACCGACTGTCCTACACCTCGGGGACCTTGTTATAAAATTATTATTATTAATTTTTTTTGTAAATAAAAATATATATTACCTTTCCATAGTAGAAAAATTACTTGTCCAAATATCAATGATAGAAATCTAGTTGTTCTACCATCGTAGTGCAAACCAGAACGCATGGGCGTGACAATTGTTCATAGTTCCAAATGTTAAATAAAAAACGAAAATTGTTGACATACAAACAAGGAGACTTACCACCTGTTCTGCCACTCTCGTGGAAACCATAACAGGCGGTGGACTGAGTGCCCTGACCACCTTTTAGACCTTATCTTATTGAACCTGAACCAAAGACTAGCCTAGGCAAAATTTGCAAAAATTTAGCCATTAAACCAAAGAAAAACCTGTGAGAATGTTATGCATGTGGCGAGCCTAGGCATCCATATTGAGGGAGTCTGAAAGTGAAGCGATGAAAACATGTCAGGCAGTGACTCTTCTCATGCTCGCTTGACAAGGAATCATTCAGGGCATCTAGACGTTTGTTGAAGAAACTCTGGCGGTGCTACCGCTCAGCCAAGTCCCTTCTCATCTCAAAGATTAAAACCAGGTGGTCTTCTGTGAGTTTGTGGGATTCTGGAGTTGGGTGACTATGGTCCTCTTGAGCCTGGTTTTCCTCCAAAGTTGCAACGACGAAGTCAAAGGCAACGACAGAGTCTGTGACAACATCTTCTTCCATGGAGGCAACAAAATTGTGCCCCGAGTGGTCCTCCAAAGGTAAGGCTTCTTCTTCCAGTATGCATCTTGTTGCAAATGAATCCTGAAATGGATTGTTGGTGCATGTGGGGGCATGGTTCTCCAGGGTGGTTGAAGGAAGGAAAGGCAGGAATTATGTCCAATTGGGCTGAAATTATTCATCCATTAGACATCTGCCTTGGAGACTCTTAGTGCGGGGAGGATATGGCTCCTGATGAGCCTACGCGAACCAATTTTTACTAGAGAAACCTGGATGGTCCTCATCTAAAACTAGAACTCAAGAAACAAGTCTTAGGCCATGGTGAGGCCAAGGCTCTTAAGGTGCCTACACAAACTAGTTCTGCCCCGAAGAGCTTGGATGGTCTCTTCCTGGCGTGAGAGATCGAGAGGCAAGCCCTGGAAATTTTTTTTGTCCAAACCTGCTATAGTAGGTTGGCCCTCATTGGGGTTTGCCTCGTTCTCGTGGCATGGATGCGCAAGGCAACAGGCAAGCAAAAAAATCGAATGAGCAGGCTGAATCTCGAAGTAGAATTAACAAAATGATGTTGGGCTTTGGGCCCAAGTGCCCCATATAACCCTTCCCACATAGTTAAAATACCAGGAGGGAAGAGGCATTGATGGCTTTGGTATCCATTAGTGCAGGTGTAATGGCCATCTCCAAAATCATATTGAAGCCGAGGAGCTGAGCATGAGCTTTCATTAAGGCCCGACACCCTAAGGCTTGGCACTTATGCATGAGAACCATCACGACTGGACATGGAGGGAGGGTGGCGGTGGGGGGATTTAATTTCCCTCGTAATTGCCCCGTCCATTGAAGTGTGTGGCCCATGTGGCCCATGTGTCATGCCATCTGTGGAAAATTATTAAAATTACAATTCACATCTAATTATAATATTTACTTCACTTAATGATAATAAAATACGAGTAACCAATTTATTGCATAATTCAAACATAAAGGGTAATGTGTTAAGCATACATAAATTGTTGGATACACCGACCACACATAGAGCGGGGGGGGGGTGAATGAGTGTGGGGTTCTTTTTCCCAAAACTCCCCTTCACAAAACTTATTAGTTAGAAATCACCATTTACTCATTACTTATTGTTGTCATTTATAACTAGTTAAATGTGAACATACATCAACAACATATATCAGAAACATATCATCAATAAACCATCACCACAAGGAACACAAAGAACACAAGATGTATGTGCAATTTTTCTTTTTATCACAAACTACAATCCTTGGGTTTTTCAACAACAACTGAATAGAGTACAACTCTACAAGAGCACCAAATCTATAATGCAAGACTCAACTTACACCCTCAGCACCAACTGAGATGAGGCAACACTCCTCAACAGATATCAATTTGTCAACAGGAATGCGACCTGTCAGTAGTGCAGCACGCGTATGTACGCGCCCTACCAGTAGTACAACTCATGTATGTACGCGACCAGTCTGTACTACAACCTATGTATCACTTCTAAGCTCTTAGGGTTTTCTCTTCAAGATGAATTTAGATCCTATGCAACCTTCAATCACATTCTCTTATGTCTCTCACTGTCCAATCTATCCATAACCAATCACAGCACATCCAAGCTCGCCAACAACTTACTCATTCTTATCAATCATACAATATGAATGCTACTCAATTATGTATAAGCAAACAACATAATATAGCAATCATATCAGTACTGGATCATAAGAGTGTTGCTCACTCCATCAATAAAACACATCACAATAGACATAGCAATAATGCCTTAAGCATTCACCATACAACAAGTAAGAGTATCCATCAAGAAAACAATGTAACTATACCCGAATTTCTATGGCATATTTGAGCCCATAGAATGCAGAGATGGAACCTGCTTCAGTCTTCAAGACCCTATCATCAGGTCAACCACAAGTCTTCATGACTTGATCCACTATGCGCACCCTGTTCTCATTCATCCCACGTATGTACGCGCCCTGGCTCACTGCAGCCTGCATATACCTCAGAAACTAGGGTTTCTAAAGTTCTGAGACTTTTTTCGTCATGATCTCAAACTTACCGAAACTTTGATGCGTCCATGATATCCTCCATATATCCTCTGTCTCAGAATAGATCTTCAATACATGCTCAAGAGATATACACAAGAGATACATAAAATATACAAGAGATATATTTCACAAGAGACCCTACCCTCTTATTTATACTCTCCAAGTAGCTTCCTTAGAAGCATCTTCTAGGTCACTTAACCCATTTCTAGGTCACTTAACCTATTTTCCGCACTTTTAGGGTTAACCACTTTCCATAATTAGAAAGTTCTCAATTTAAATATTCCTCCTTGACTTTGTCACTTTTCTTTACCATTTAAATAATAAATATTTTCTCATAGATCTTGTTTACTAACCAATAAAGCAAATCTTGGTTTTATTCTTCCTTTTCATGGACCATGGAAAGGAGGAACATGTCAAGTATATGCTTGGGATTATGCTTTCCTTGGTGTTTTTTAGATGTACAATGCAATTTCGGTAGTAACATTTCATTACAACTAGAAAATGCAGTGCAATGTTTGGGGTAGTAAAAGTGATCAGGGAGTGGTATCTCGTATTATGGGATGGCACTTTCCACATAGTTCCATTACTATTAACAGATGGATTCATGACTTTCTATTGGCACAAGCCTCTCAAGTGATCCAATCTTATAGTTCTTCATTATTTTCATATGGTATTTTAATTTTAGGTGCTCATTTTTCCATGGGACTTTAGTTGTAATGTTATTATTCAACGATTGTGGGTAATAGTAAGAACTCATTGAATCTATCATTTACGCCATACAAAAATTGAAGGTTTCTCTTGCTATCTATCCTAGAGACTAGATCATTGTACATGCATGTGTTGTAGGAGTAGCCCATTACCTTTTGGGTGGAATAGTCACAACATGGGCGTTCTTCCTGGAAATAATTATTGCAATAAGATAATGGCTAGGAGGATTTGAAAAGCATTATGGCATCAAGATTTCCAAAGTTCATCCAAGGTTTGGCCCAAGACCCAACTACTCACTGTATTTGGTTTGGTATTGCGACCACACATGAATTTAAGAGTCATGATGATATTACTAAAGAACACCTTTATAATAAAAAAAATCTTTCCACTTTGGTCAATTTGCACTAATATTTCCATGGATCCCTTGTAATTTGTTCCATGTGACTTGGCAAGGCAATTTTGAAGCATGGGTATGATATCCCTTACATGAAAGATCCATCTCTCATGCAATTTGGGATCCTCATTTTGGTCAACCAACTATATAATCCTTTACCCAAGGAGATGTTCCCAGCCCAATCAATATTGCTTATTTTGGTGTTTATCAATGGTGGTATACAATCAACTTACACACTAATGAAGATATTTATGTTTGAGCTATTTTCTTTCTATTCTTTATGTACCATGTTTTCAATAGCGGGTATGTTACATATATAACCTAAGTGGACACCAAGTGGTTCGTGGTTCAAAAAAGTTGATTCTCATCTCCATCATCATTTGTTAGGACTGAGTCGGTTCTCTACCTTTGACAATGAATTATGTTAGTATTCCTAAATCAACGGGAGGGCACATCAAATGGGATAATTTTTTGAATGTATTACTACATCCCCAAGGTTTAGGACCACTTTTCAGATGTTAGTAGAATCTTTGTGTTGAAAATGTGAATTCCAGTAGTCATTTATTTGGTACCTCCCGAGGGGCAGGAACTACTATGTAAGTCTTCACTGAGGATTCCATCCACAAACTCAAATTTTATGGTAGATTGATATTAGCATTTAGTTATTACATTTATTTTTTCAATTGCCCTTCATATATATAGAACCAACTTTGGGATTGGTCATATTGTGAAAGATATTTTGGAGACACGTGTTCCTCTAAAAATCCTATTAAAACATGTACATAAGAGTTTTTATAACAAAATTTTCTTCATTTTCAATAGACCTTGCTTTAATCTCTTTGAGGGTTATCACTTCCTTGGTACCTCAGCACATGTATTATTTACCTACTTATGTATTCATAACACAAAAATTCACAACCATGATGCATTATATACTCATCATCAATACATTGCCAAACATTATATTATTTGAAAATAAGAATTTAATTTATGTCGGTGATAAGTCCCTACCATTGCTCCAACGTATTTGCTCAATTGTATCGACATTATTTGATTAAATTACAATTTGACAATGATATTTAAGCTCTTGAAATAACCTATTGTTGTTATTTGATTAACATTTGAAATTTACTTATTTGTGGATCCAAAAAACCAACAATTGAACCACACAAATTTGAATTTACTTTCTTTCTTAAGCTCAACATATTCAATGAACATGCCAAACCTAGATACGATATGTGAGGTTGTATGATTGGATAGATGTTTAATTAAATTAAATCAGTGAAACTGGAAATTATGCAATTTTATTTGGGATTGGTATTTAAACAAGGTTGCATGGAAGCATATATTCATAGTTATGTGGGAATTTAGAATGGGTAAATGGAAAACATTGAATGAGGACACATAGTGGCGGGTTTGTAAAGTAATACCAAAATTTGGTTAGCTTTGGAAAAGGAAATGATTGATTATCCACCAATAATTAATATATATATATATATATAAGAGATAGGAATTTGCACCATATCATCTTCCTTTCAACGTATTTGGTACTTCCTTTCAGTGTATTTGGTACATAATTATTCCTTGATGGATTTGGTATGAAAATTTTCATCTTCCCTGATGACTTCCACGTTCCAATACGGTACGTAATTCTACAACAACATTTTTATAAAATGATAGTGACTCAGTTTAAGAGATATAAAATGTGTATTGATGCAAATCCCTTTGGTACATGATCTGTATGTATATGGAAGGTGGCATTGAATGGGTTGCAGTTTCCACAAGTGTCAAATTCTTCCTAACATTATTAATGAATTTTTTTTAAACATTTAGGTACCGTTCATTATAGCTCTGCACATAAGTCCTTTTCTATAATTTATACTTGTAATTAGCATAGCTCAATGAGAACTCAGTGGTACTAGTACATCACCCAGTAAATCCTTGGAAGATCCTATTTTAGGGTACAAGATAAATATCATTTATAATGATTTTGAACCTGAGATGTATTAAATAATAAAATGAAATAAAATTATTTTTATAATAATAATTTTATAAAATAATAAAATATAATTAAATAAGATTATACATTTTATACTTTTTACTTGTCAAACGAATTGGTTTGGGTTTTCTGTCACAAACAATTGCAAGAAAGGAAAAGCACGACAAATATTTTGGCCACACAAACAATAATTTGGTGTTTTGGTCCTCAAGTTGCTCAATGATCAAAGACCATTGATGTAAACGACAGTAAAAGAATTTAATACACACCTCGATGCATCCCCAAAAGGGGCATAAAATATTTTAATAATGGCCAATGAAATTAAGAAAATATGACCCAACTTATATTAAGAGTCTGATCTCCATTTCTAGGGGAAAGGATTGATTCAGTATATTCTGCTAATACCCTTCTGTATTACATTTTCTCAATAAAGTAGATTAGACATAGGAAAAATAAAAAGAAAATTTGCAATAGCCTTTGTTTCTATAAATCTCCCATTTCACCAATTTGTAATTGCATTAAAGAAAATGAAGGGGAAATGGGAATTGGAATTCAAAGGGAATAAAGGGTGGAAATATGAGGTGGTGGAGTGCATGCAGGTGGCAATATTACGTGCAATGGGCGTTGTGTTGGCCTCTTATGACTTGTGAATTTTTTTCATAGCATAATGTCTATACACAATCACCCTTTTACAATGTTACACATTGATTCTACATTTGGATAGAAGCACCAATGTCTTGGTAAATTTCAATGTAAAGTTTCAACAAATAAAACATTGCAGAAGCTAAAAATGTAGGAAATAAATAACACTGGATGAAGTGGGTGAAAGAGTGGTCATTTACTTATCCATCTATGCCATGTGAATCTGTCAAGTTGTTGAGGAGGTTGATGAATAGTGGACCGAGTGTTTATGTGTTGATTTTCCTCTATGAGGCTTCAACTTGTGTCTCCTCTGTTAGGCTTCGACTCTTCTATATTACAACTACCTTTAGACTAGGTAAATTACTAACAGTCTCTTTTCAGACTCATTTGTAAATTACATGCACAAAATAAGAGTTTAAAACAAAGATACTAATACTTCCCAGCACTCTGCCAACGAAAAGTCAGTTTAAACTATTAGTTCAGGAGAAACTTTAGACAATGATTTCCTTTCACTGAGAAGACAATGTAGCAAAGTTTGGGAGGACTAAATTCTCGTTTAAGGAAAAGAAAGAAAAAACTGAAAGCTTGTGCTCCGCATGACACTCCTTACCTCTATATAGCATCATGTGTTCCAAGAAACCACATACATATTGTATCTTTTCCTCACAAATATAGTGTTCCCGTAATTGAACCAAGGAAACACAGGAACACAATCGAAGCTAAGATACAGTGAAAGGTCGAAACTTGTGCGAGGTCGAGTGCATATTCTTTGGTCTGAGATCTTTTGAAGATCTAACGCCATTAATCCACGCCAAAAGAATTCAAAGAGAAGTATAAATGATAAGCTAAGGGTTGAAGGAAAATCAAGACGAGAGATATTGTTATGGTACAAAACTGAATCACGTTGAAGTGGAGCATCATTCATGAACATGGAGCATCATCCAAGTAGAGCTTTGCATGAATGTTTGTATCCAATCAAATGCGAGGAAATTTTGTTTTAAATAATTTGAAATATAATATTTTGTGAAAACTTTGGTTAATGTCAACACAAACTAATACTTTGTCAACGTCAATGGAACGCTATATACCTGCTTTGACAAGTATAATAAGAGCATGGCGACCCACGGAGAGCAGCGTATATAATCCCACATGGTCACCATGAATTAAGGTAACAATGGAGATGTGGGGTATCGATCCCCGTACCTCTCGCATGCTAAGCAAGCGCTCTACCATCTGAGCTACATCCCCATTACATTTGCTAGAACAGTAAAATCGTAATGTTTAAATGTGTGTTATTAACAAAAATAATGGAGTTTGTGAAGGAAAGATGTATCGTCATTTCCAGGGATCAATCCTAAGTTCCAGCATCAAAAAGATGGAAACAACATGGCAAAATACCTGTGCCCACCATGGGGCTCGAACCCACGACCACAAGGTTAAGAGCCTTGCGCTCTACCAACTGAGCTAGACGGGCTTGATATGCAATTTCGGCGCTCAAATATACTGTATCGATGCTTTTAGAAAGGAATTTACACATCATCACGACCACCCGCTGTTATCTATCCATCATCCAACTATGTATTAACGTCCTACTCTTTCTTTCTTTCACACATTCTCCAGAATCCCACCCACACAAATTTGAATTTTCTTTCTTTCTTAACCTGAATACAATTGATGCACCTGATGGACTACCCAGCGCACAATCATGTTGTAGTATAGTGGCGAGTATTCCCGTCTGTCACATGGGTGACTCGGGTTGATCCCTGGCAATGGTGATACCTCTTTCCTTCCCCTCTGACCACACACATTCAAACATCACAATTTTGTCTGAACACAGAATTCGATAGATGATTGATGATTTCATGGGGATGTATCTCAGATGGAAGAGCGCTCTCTTAGCATGTGAGAGGTACAGGGATAGATACCCCTCATCTCCATCATCAAACCCCACTCTGATTCGGTATAGACTTCTATCTTGACGGTGTCTTCAATTAACTTTCAGAAATAAAAATAAAAACCACCGTGGATCAATTTTTTTTTCGTTAGTTAGTCGTCACAGAGTTATTAATTCGGTCGATTCAATTCAGTCCTTTATGTGGATAGGAACATAGGGAGTCGAGAAGACTCGCGTAGTTAATCCCACATGGGAAGCGTGGAGTAATTTAGTTATATTGAATATAGAGACATAAGGATGAGTTGAATATCGAGGTGGCCAGTGATGATATTTAGCACGAAAGGAGGTACAAAAGTTCCCTCCACAACTCAGTTAGATACAGATGCTGAATTGGTTGCATCTGAGTCCATAATCGTTTTTCTTAAGTTAAATTTTCCATTATCAATTAAGTTTTCTTAAGTTAAATTTTCCATTATCAATTAAATTTTCTTAAGTTAAATTTTCCATTATCAATTAAATTTTATATTATCATGAGAGTCAATGCCCTCACCTAAAACTATTCTTCAGAGTCGTAGTATAGTGGTGAGTATTCCCGCCTGTCCCACAGGTGACCCGGGTTCGATCTGCTGCAACGACGATTTTATATGTCCGGACGTTTCAATTATCAAGGAGTGGGTGGGTGAATATGGCCGCGTGGATAAGAAGTGTGGACGTTTCAATTTTCAAGGATGTGTCTAGTTTCCATTAACCATTAACCGTGAATCATTTCAAAGGATTTGTGTTTCAACACCCTAAGGAAGTTGTGGAGTAGTCTGTGATATTTCAAAGGATTTGTGTTTCAAGAGCCTAAGGAAGTTGTGGAGGAGTTTGTGAATCATTTCAAAGGATTTGTGTTTCAAGAGCCTAAGGAAATTGTGGAGGAGTTTGTGATATTTCAAAGGATTTGTGTTTCAAGAGTCTAAGGAAGTTGTGGAGGAGTTTGTGATATATATCTGCGCTCACAAATAGTTCTACATGAGCCAAAGGTTTGTTATATGGTTTGGTATAATTTTTTGGGAGGTTGATTATTTTTCATTAAGAGTTTTCACTATTTTCATAACCTATTTTTTTAATTGTTTTGTTTTAGGGTTAAAGGTTGTCATTTCCTTGGCCTTATGGTTAGGGTTTTTAATTGTTTTGTTTTAGGGTTAAAGGTTGTCATTTCCTTGGCCTTATGGTTAGGGGTTTCACTATTTTGACAGTTGGTTGTAGTCACAACCGTGTAGCCATTGGTTTTTATAGAAAACCCATCAGTGCTGAGCCAAATCATTGGGATCTCCCAGACGCACAACTACACGGTTCAAATACACCGTACTCATCCCTAAAAGCTTCTGAAGGAAGCTGAGGAGGAATATGAATTTGAGAAGAAGGGAACCATCACCACTACTTTCCATGCCTACGATTTCTTGTATGTTCAAGGGCTTAACGATGAAGAATGACACCATTCTCAAAGAAACAACTCCTTTTTCTTTAATTTATCATGAAACTGTAATTTATAGAGTAATTTGTTTCGAAATTTAGGTCTAGTGCATTCCCCGAATAGGTTAGACATGCATGCGGGACATCCTGTTAATGAATTAGAGTAGTTCTAGTAAAGTAAATCAAAATTTGGCAGACACAATAGATGAATATAGATGAACATGAGTTAGAAATTATTTTTAGTTTTAGCATTGAGAATTAGATGAACATGAGTTAGAAATTATTTTTAGTTTTAACATTGAAACTTATTGTTTTAGAACATAAAATATTTTTACTTTTTATATTAAGGAAGAGAAAGTTTGAGAACAAACTGATCTTCTCTTTAAGTATATATATTTTTTTTTTTATTGAATGTCAGTATTAAAAACTAAAATGGTTTATTTTATATGGATAGGTGGCTATTGGATCTCAACATTAAAAACTAATATGGTTTCTTTTATATGGTAGGTGGTTATTGGATCTCAACATTAAAAACTAATATGGTTTCATATGGTTTCTTTTATATGGTAGGTGGTTATTGGATCTCAACATTAAAAACTAATATGTTTTCATTTTATATGGATCGGTACAACCACTCTTTTGTTTCAAATTTAATACTAAAATGTTTTTTTTTAATATGGGTAGGTGGTTATTTGATCTCAACATTAAAAACTACTATGTTTTCATTTTATATGGATAGGTATAACCACTCTTTTGTTTCAAATTTAATAGCATATTGTTGTACGAGTGAGTTTTTTTTATATGGATAGGTGGTTGTTAGATCTCAACAATAAAAAATAATATGTTTTCATTTTATAAAGTTTTTTTTGGATGAAAAATGTTCTCAAATAATTTGAATGCACTATAACATTTTGTAAATATTTTTAAAAAATATTTGAAGGCCTAACATGATTTCATATGGTTTCTTTTATATGATAGGTGGTTATTGGATCTCAACATTAAAAACTAATATGTTTTCATTTTATATAGATCAGTATAACCACCCTTTTGTTTCAAATTTAATACTAAAATGGTTTTTTTTATATGGGTAGGTGGCTATTTGATCTCAACATTAAAAACTAATATCTTTTCATTTTATATGGATAGGTATAACCACTTTTTTGTTTCAAATTTAATAGCATATTATTGTAAGAGTGAGTTTTTTTATATGGGTAGGTGGCTATTAGATTTCAACAATAAAAACTAATATATTTTCATTTTATAGGGTTTTTTTGGATGAAAAATGTTTTCAAATAATTTGAATGCACTATAACATTTTGTAAATATTTTTTAAAAATATTTAAAGACCTAACATTTTTATATGAAGTAATATTTTTTTTTGTTTGTTAATTTGTGCAGGACCTGCGATTAACCTGTGGCTTGAGAAACCGTGACTCAGGGGCATCTAAGCCGTCAAAATCACCCGGGGATCGCACCCGGCCTGAGCCACACCAACCCTTAACATGGTTGGAT
>SNQJ01S0255908.1:0-12538 GCA_010110895.2 Picea sitchensis | reverse complement strand
ACAATGTTCACTTTAATGTTAATAAAAACATATTTGTTATATTCCTCATCCATATTTTTGTGTAAAAATATTTTTATACCATAAAGCTTATTTTAATGCCAAAATAGCTTACCTTATTCAATATCGCTCTTAACCAAGAGAGTACTTATCAATATCGCTCTTAACCAGGAGAGTACTTATCAACCAAATTAACAGAGATATAATTAAGTATGTTTGTTCATTTTATAGCCTGGAGAATAGATTATTTATCAACCAAATTAACAGAGATAGTTCTAATGATGATGATTAGTTCTGATGATGAATCCTGATTTGGATTCGAAACGTCGATGACAAAAAATAACATGGCAGTATAGGATTATGAATACATACCTTCCAACGAACCTGAATACATACATTGAGCAACTTTCCCATTCAACATCTCATCATGTATTCTAAGTTCATCCTACGATTGAAAATGAATACAACCTGAGAAGAGCATAGAGTTTTAACCAAATGTTAAACAACATAGAGAAGGGCATAGAGTTTTAACCCAATGAAAACTAGAATAGCATAGAGTTTTAACAACAATGAATACAACCTGAGAAGAGCAGAGAGTTTTAACAGCAATGTAAACTAGAACGAACATAACATACATGAAGAGGAGAACCATGGCTCAGCCAATCAATCATAAGTGAGAAGATGTGTTAAACCTTTTGTTACTATAATAGCAATCAAAATAAAATAAGGGATATTGTTCATTGGATCTGATTTTATTCATACTATGTAATGCAAAAAAAAAAAAATGATTTTAACGTCCACTAGACTAACAATAACATATGGGACAGACAGCCTCACCTCACACATTGCTTTCTGTCACCTCACACATTGATTTCTGCAATGCAATGGGATGGTCAAATTATGAGTTTGAATTGTACCACGACTACCATCCTTCACACGCTCCAAAGATTTTCCCTCGCACAGTCAACCATGCCATGTATGTGGTTGGGTATAGATAAACTGCCTATAAGCACCACTCCCGTGACTTAAACTTTGACTCATGACCAGACATCTATCCATCCAAAGGTTGACATTAAACTACCCCTTCTAATAGTTGGTTTCACTAAATTGTTGAGGGTTTTATCCAGTATTAAATGCAAGTTCTATGAACAAATTCAAGGCATAACGATATGTTTCTCTCTATCTCATGTCACTATTGATATTTACATGGAACATTGGCATAAAATCACCCTTTCTAACTTCACCTTGAAACCTAAAATTCCATTGCTAATATTTACATGGAGCATTTTGATAAAATCACTTTTAATAGCTAGACATTCAAACTTGAATGTCAATATTGGTTACAGGTTCAAACTTGAATGTTCATTGACACCTATGTCATTTGGTAGCATGGCCACAAATAACACCTTTACATTTATTGATGTCGTAGTTATCAAATAAATGGATGATAGCTTATCTCGCCATATCTATTCAAGATAGGTCTGCACAAAGCGGAAGATTGGAGCTAGTTACTAGCCAAAATGGAAAAAAAATAAAATAAGACATTGGTGTAACAGGTGGTTGTCATTTGGTGGTCATTACATCTTATTAAAATCAGTCCTAGAAAGTCAACCATTTACTGGATGTCCTTGGCGGCTATCCCTGTCTCAGTTCTCAACAAGATAAGAAAAGTTATGTTCAGTTTCCTTTGGAAGGGAAGCAGAGAGAAATTTCATTACCATCTATGAAGATGGGAGACCTTAACAAAACCAAAGAACTATGGTGGGTGGGGTTTTCGAAACATATTTCACTTCAACAAAGCTCTGGTAGCAAACACATTATGGCGAGTGTTGACAAAGGATGGTATCTGACATAGAGTGATTAAAGATAAGTATCTTCCTTATGTTTCAGTAACTACTTGGCTCAGATCGACGACTTTTCAATAGTCAGTTGCCTCACAAACTTGGAAAAATATCATAAAATATGTACATCTCCTTACAAATTGGTTGAGTTGGAGCCCGGGATCGGGTCACCATGTTCAAATTGGCAAAGATAGAATATTGGTTATGGGGGACTCTTCCTTTCTGTCACAAAATATTTTATCCATCTTAAAACAAAAAAATATTACTTTACTCTATCATGCTAGAGGATCAACTAGGCCCGACTCCTATTCCTCACAGTGGATAGAGAGCGACGAGCTGGGGATTACGAAAGAAGTGGCAGAGGAATGGAATCATTTTCACAGAGATCTTATAAGATCAGGGGTTTATCTACAAGACAGAGATGATGAGTTGATGTGGACTGGGGGAGATAATTCAGGACACCTCTTTGTCAAAAATGCCTATCTCGCCATAATGACAACACTTTGGATGCAGCCAATTGGTGGGTGGAGGTTAAAATTCTGGAAATGGGATTTACCCTTAAAGATAAAACTATTTATCTAATTATTAGTGGAAAAAAAAATACTTTCCTGGGACAACCTACAACGAAAATGCTGGGAAGGACCTAGCTGTTGTCAATTGTGAAAAAAATAATCTGAGACTATAAATCATATATTGATCTATTGCATCTTCACAAAAAAGGTGTGGGCGAGAATCTGCACTGGGAAAAAGATTAAAAAAGAATGGGAAGGAAACAATCTAACAGATTGCTATGCAAGATGGCTAGAGGAGAAGACTGTCCCAACTACTCCTTGCACTAATTTGTTGGAATATATGGTTGGAGAGAAATAAATTAATTTTCGAGAAGGGGTCTCCTTCATTCTATTTTATGGTCACAAAGTCCCTTGGAGCACTAAATAGGAACACAGGTCATCAAGAACCCTTTCCATTATGTTATTGTATAGCAACGCAACGAATAGGGACTACAGTGGCATGTTTTGATGGAGTAGCACAATCAAATGGCCAACAGTGTGGAGCAGGGGGGGTTATAAAAACATCAGACTTTTCAGTTTACAGATGGACCTTTAACTATGGAGAAGGAACAAATACAAGGGCAAAATTATTGGGAGTTTGGGCAACATTAACCTGGCAACTCGGTTGGCTATAAGAGACATCCAAGTATTGGGAGATTCAAAGGTAGTAATTGATTGGTTAAACGATAAAGGAAGACTACACGCATGTGCATTCGAAAGTCGGAAGCTTAGAATCAGGTACATTTTCAAAAACTTCATAGAAATCAGCTTCGCTCATATCTACAGAGATTTCAATAGGGAGGTGGATTTACTATCCAAACAAGCTATTTAGAATCCAGAAGGAAGAATTTCATATTACAGATGGGATAATGGAAAAGAAGGCCCGACGATGATCATAAACTTATATTAGCACTGCTAATAAGTTTCTATTGTATTTATTTTTGTTTCTAGCATGAGATGGTGTCCAGTAAAACTCTGCTTCAGGAGAGTTGAAGGACTATCTGGCAGCCTGTATGTTTATTATGGCTTAGCTTTTTGTTAGTCGTTTTGATATCTTTTGTATATCTGTTTGGTATTTCGGGGCATAGGGATACACATAGATATTATGTGATCTCAGTCAAGTTTTTTGGCTATGTTATCGAAGATATTGTAAAGACATGATTATGTAAACAAATTATTATTAATATAATTGAGCTAATTTTCGATTGGAAAAAAAATAGAGGCAAAAATTAGCATAGATAGCTACACTTTGAAACCTTAATGTTGATATTGGTTTGTAGATGACAACTATGTCATTTCGCCTCACCATGGCCAAGCTAATATCAACATTTTCCTTTGTCACCTCAATAGTATATTAGACAATATCAAATTCATGATGAAGATCCAACAAAATAACACCCTTCATTTTCTTGAAGCCATATTTATCAAAGAAATGGACGGTACCTTGTCTCATCATATTTATAAGAAGGCAACCCACATATAGAACAATGTTTTAAAAATCGAACTCAACCTCAAAATTAGCTAAGGGTCTCGACTTGGACTCAAGTCAAAATCAAACTAGTTTGAATTTTATGACTAGGTTTACTAAAAAATACATAAAAATTTAAAATTTTAATGGAAAAAAATACTTTAAAGATTCCAAACCATGATTCCAAACAATTAGAGATAACTCTGCAAAGACTTTTCATGTAGATACCATGTAAGGGTGAATATATCAAAAAGACACCAAGTTAATTACATATATGAAACAAAATGCATAACCAATGAGGCTCTAAATGGCATCTAGAGAAAAAAAAAACATGTTACGAACTACTAGCCTACTACATATTGCTAATCAACATGATCAACCACCAAATTGATAACCACTGCTATAAATTTGATCCTCAGCATGAGCTACAGGACCATCCTTTAGCTCGGACTTGCCAAACTCCTCGAGGCCATCTATGAATGCAATAATAGTACTAGTAGAAGCACGACTAGTGCATGCCATGCATGGTGCTACTCCTACTAATAGATATGAATCCAAACCAATCCACCCCAAGTCATCATATATTAAGATCAAACGTATCATGTGAGTCTCCTCTACCCATACTGATGTTGGATTGATATCATCCAACACAATGGAATCTATATCAGGGTTTTTTCTCAATGGTTGGAGCAATTATTTTCATATTTGGGAAATCCTAATGTTTTGGAGTTGAAACTGCTATTTTTGGCATGTGTATTTTTAGTAGGTTTATATTTCCTAGGTGGCATGCATAAAAGGAGTAGGGTGACATTTGATTCCTTTCTATGGTTTAGTGGACTTATCTTCAGTTTGGTGCAGTTCAATTTGTTGGAATTTTAAAAACTACTAAGTCTATTGCATTTTAGATGTGATGTGAAATTATATTTTCATCATATGAGGTCCAATGAGGTTGGAACCCCTCTCAAACATCATAAAACAATTAATGATAATATAAAAAAATAGGGAAAATTTTTCATTTTCTTTATATTTCTCTTTCTACCATTTTACTTATGAATTTTATATTATTATTTCAGGTTGGCTTGTGGCTCCAAAAACTCCAAATGTTCAATGAGAGAGGTGTGAGGAAAATAGAGAGGAGACATGGGAGTAATGGGGCAAGGGGGATGGGGAGAAGGGGTCTCTATATAGTGTGCTTTTCTTCCCCCAAAATGGTGTCACATCCTATAGGGAACTGACCTAATACAGACTCGACCAACTTGGACCAATTTCATACCAAACTAGCGATTTCAATACCAAAATGGTCAATTTAGTACCAAACTAGTCCCTCGAGCCAATTTGGTGGCTAACTTAGTGCCCTCGAGGCTCAACTTGGTTAACTCAGTTGAGTCTAAGTCCAAGTTAGTCAAGTTTTAAAACATTTATATAGATAAATACCTTCATGCCTAGTCTTATCAAGTACCTTTAATAATGTTTTCTCTTGCACGGTCGATCATGCCATGAATGTGAAGTCAATGTAACAATAATTCGAATAGTTGGGTACATGATCCAGGTGGATATTGGTGCCCACCCACCTATTCCAACTAGCTCCTCTTGATAGTTTTTAGTTCAACACATTCTTTTGTACTTCTTTGTAATTGTGGGTTCTACATTTTTGGGGCTGTCTGAAGCCCTACAGATATTCCAGGTGGAGATTGGTGGCCACCCACCTAATCCAATTGTCTTAGTTTGGAAGTTTTCATGTCAGTACATTTTTTTGTACTTCCAAAGTCATTTTGGGGCCCTAAACATTATTTTTTTGGCTTTTCATAGTCAAACTGTAGACAAAGTTAGAGTTTGATGGCGTAATGTGTATTTGTCGAAAAGACCTTTCCAACGAGCTATCATGTGCCTAAAACGGAGGTCGTATGCAAAAGTTACGACCCCGGGAAGTTGAGGTACCAACTTACCCATTGGGGCCCACATAACTTTTGGCGTTTCACCTCCTAGGGTTAGGTTTTTGGATGTCCAGGGTTTTTTCATTCATGAATAATGTTAAAAAATTCCTTTGGAGCCTCATTGTAAGCATTATTCTCATACGGATGCGCGTAGCAGCCACATCTCTTCTCAGAGATATCTACCACCATTCAAGCAAGTTGTTTCAGTTCTGCAGTTTTACAGTTTCAGCCTATTTCATTTATTCAATAGAAGTTATTGTTCACTGGATATATGTTGTTATCTCTCTGTTATTATATTCAGTCTGTTATTCATTTTGTTCTTCTCATTAATCTGGATCAGTGGCATCAAAGTGGTTTTCTCTTCATTTATTTTTCTTTGTGCATGTCCCCGACAAGATATGGGTACAAGAAGTTGAAACTTGAACCAGTCGATCTGTTGCAAGATCAGTCATGCCAAGCCTGAAAACAACCCATGGGGGACGAAAAGAAAGATGATGGAGCAGGAGATCCTTTTAAAATTTTGATCGAGGAAGCCCTTCTGTGAAAAAGGAATGAAATGGTGGACAAATTTGCACAAATCCTTCGGCGGTTGCCCACAGGAGAAGCATCTTCATCAAGTCGCCATGAAACCCCCTTCAAAGTACAGGTAAATTTTGATATTCCATTATTTGAAGGACTGATAGATGCGAATGTTGTAGATAAATGGTTGAATCTGCTCGAAGGGTATTTTTCGGTCCACAATTTTTTCGATAGGGAAAAAATTACTTTTGCACTCCTCAAGGCCATCCCCCATGTTAAGGACTAGTGGGATACTTACTGTAAGCAAAGGGCCATAGAGGAATCTACAATATTTGCGGTCACCCCCACATGGGATTCCTTCAGGGATGCTATTAAAGAACAGTACTACCTTGTTAGAAGCTACAAGTACCAGTACACCAGATGCACCACCTTGCGTTAGGAAAGGGACCAGACAATACTAGATTTCACCAATATTTTCCATACCCTGTGCACCAAATTGGGTATAAAAGACTCTGGAGTCTGAATGACATCTGATGCTCAAATATCGTGGTTGTTTGCATAGATACATTCAAACAAAAATGGAGTTTCTGGACATCGCATCATTGGATACGACGTATAGATATGTTGTCAAGATCGAGTAGAAATTTAAGGAGAAGAGGTGAGAGTTTGGATATGCAAACTCCTCACAGCCAAAGCAAGGAAAAGGTGGCCCCAACCCACACAACAAGGGATAGAGAAAAGATGGCCACTCTCAGGACACCCAGTCCAAGCCACAACACAAGAAGGGAAATGAGAAGTCAAAGAAGGACACGGGAAAATGGTGTGAATACCATAAAAATCTATGAACAACACCAAAGAATGTCTCTCCAAGTAGTCACTTGTGGTCGAGCTGAAAGATTCTGAGTCAGAGGTCGATTCTAACTCCGAATCAAATCTAGAAGGAGGGAAGCGAATTATCAATGTTGAACCTAGTGCCACGATCGCTACCACCAAAGTCCAACCAAGTGAACTAGAAGAACCAGAGGAAGGGGAATGCCTATTTCACTCGCAGATGTGGGTAAAGGGGGCTCCGCTTCACTTCATTGTCAATAGTGGCAGTCAGAAGAAACTGATCTCAGCAGAGGTCATCAAGTGTCTAGACCTGTCGATGACACCGCACCCACATCCCTACACCATTGGTTGGCTTCACCAAGGAAGAGATCTTTGTGTCATCCAATAGTGTCTTCTTCCCTATGACATCAAGCCTTTCAAAGACGAGGTATTGTGTGATATTTCTCCCTTTGAAGTTTGTGATGTTCTTTTAGGACATCCATATTTGTGGAAGCATCATGTTGTATATGAGTCTAGACCCCGCAGTGTTATTATTACTTTGGGTAGACAATTTTACAGGATACCAAAGGTGGTTCTACCTACCACTATTTCTTTAATCTTTGCTAAGAAATGCAGTAAGGTCATTTCACAGACCGGGAAGTTCATATTCTTTGTGATCTATGCTCACAGTAATAAGAAGCTCGCTGCCACATTTTTGGTCTCTACACAGAGTCTCTCTTTGCAACAGAAACAAGTGGACAAGATCGTGGAAGAGTACAGAGACATCTTCTCCTCACCCACCAGGGTACCGACGTACTGCCAAGTCAAGCATCCAATTGATCAAACCTCGGTGCACCTCTGCCTAATGGACCAATCTATCATCACTCGCTGATGGAAAATGATGAAATCATGCGTTAGATCCAAGAGATGCTTCAAAAGGGGCACATCAGACCTAGCTCCTCCGATTGTACTGGTGAAGAAGAAATATGGGACCTGGCAGCTCTACATTGATTACAGAGCATTAAACAAAATCACAATCGGGAACTAGTACCCAATTCTCATAATTGATGACTTTCTTGACCAACTCAAGGGGGGAAAGTTCTTCAGCAAGATTGATCTAAAGTCCGGCTACCACCACGTTTCCATCGAATGAACTGATGTATGGAATAATACTTTCAAATATAAATAAGGTCTCTTTGAATGGTTGGTCATACCCTTTGGCTTAACAAATGCACCATCCACTTTTATGAGGTTTATGGATGATGTAATGAGACCCTTCACCAACTCTTTTGTGGTGGTATATTTGGATGAAATCCTCATATTCAACAGAACTTGGGAGGAGCACTTGCAGCATATTCAGTAGGTTTTGAACACTCTGCGGTAGCACAAGCTATATGCCAACTTGGGAAAATGATCCTTTGGCATGAACAAGGTCCAATACTTGGGCTACATTGTTGATGAGAATGGGGTACATGTTGATAGAGCTAAGATCCAAGTCATCCGTGACCAACCCCGACCACACTAACTGAGCTTCGGAGCTTTCTGGGATTGGCCAACTTCTACAGACAGTTTGTGTTGGGATTCTCCCATATTGCATGGTCCCTAAGACAAGTAACCAAGGGCGATGGCAGGGAAAAGTTCGCATGGGGGAAGGAAGAACAGCGAGCATTTGATGATATGAAGCATCGCTTGTGCTCAGCTCCAGTACTCTCCTTACCCAATTTGCGACAATCATTCGATATTGAGACTGATACATCTGACTATGTTGTCGGTGTAGTTCTCACTCAACACGGTCATATGATGGCATACCATAGTGAGACACTCTTAGATATTGTCTGAAAATACCCCACTTATGACAAGGAAATGTATTCCATTGTACAATCCTGTGGTCAATGGAAACATTACATTTTGGGTAAGGAGACAATCATCCACACTAATCACAAACCTATGCAGTTCATACAGACAAAGGGGAAGTTGTAGAACGATCGCCATCAGAAGTAGTCCACCTACCTGCAGCAGTTCCATCTCAACATCAAGTATAAGATAGGGAGCACAAATCGTGTCGTTGACTGCCTCAGTCGACCTCCCGTGGCTCCACTCACCATCGTGCTCCATTCTTGTGGACATGAGGCATCTGAGTGGCCCCAACTTTATCAGCGAGATCTGGACTTCGCCACCACCTATCAGCTCTTGGGTACAGGCGCGAATGTCACCGATTTTCACATTCGGGACAGACTGTTACATCATCTTGTCCATATTTTTGCTCTAGCAAGTGAGCGTGCAAATCTGATCTGGGAGGCTCACTACAGTCAGATGCAGGACATTGTGGATGTTCTACAGAAACATTTTTATTGGCCAAAACTTCGATAGGACGTCAACAAGTATATCAGATCTTTCACTTCATGTGCCATTGCTAAGCCAACCATCAAGAAGCAAGGCTTATACACCCCTCTTCCTACTCCTGAGAGGCCTTGGGAATCCATCTCGATGGATTACATGTATGGCCTTTCGAACACCAAGAAAGGCAATGATTGTGTAGTTGTGGTGTTTGATCATTTTTCGAAGATGACCATCCTCACAGCCTACAAGAAGACCATCACAATGACAAATACTTCCAAGATCTTCTTCGAATGAGTGTGGGTCCATTTTGGGATACCATAGACCATCATCTCCGATCGAGACAACAGGTTCCTCATCACATTTTGGTCTAGTCTCTGGTCATTGTTGGACACCAAGCTCACTAAATCCACTACTTTCCACCCCCAAACCGACGGCTAAAAATAGGTTGTCAATCAGATGATTTTGCACATCCTGCACATGTACAACTCTAAGAATCCACGTACCTGGGATGAGAGCCTCCCCTATGTTCAGCATGTTAGCACTAGAAGTCACACCTAGTCTATTGTAGGTCTAAGCCTAATATCCATCAAAATTTGAATATATAAATAAATTTTATGGTTGGTGGATTGGATTATTAAAAAAGAACAAGAAAGAGAGCAGCAAACTGTCTGCAGAGACATTCCATTGGGCATGGAGTCATAAAATTCTACAGATCAAAGGAAATCAAGTTGCCTACCAGAAAAAAGGGCTATATAATGATGAACAGAAGAATGAAGTAGATAACACTAAAAACAAATATTCATCAAGCAATTATCCTCTTTGCAAAATGAATAAAAAGAATACTTGAACATAAATCATGAAAGAAGGCAATCACTACAAATCCTTTTCATCTCATGAATCTCCTACCCATTAACATTCATTGATCCTCAATTTCTTAAATTCATTCAAGCAAGATGAAAATGTAAAATGTAAAACAGAGAAAACACAATCTGATAGTAACAGTGCTCATGAATCTCTAATGGAAGAAATGTTACATTCTAATATGCCCAGGAGGCTTACAAATCAGCATGCATAACTAAATTGCCTCAAGCTCTCCCCTAACTCTCTCCAACCCCTATTTGGAGTCCACTCACTCATTAAATAGATAATTACATCAATAATATCTCTAGGAGGTCGTAGCCTACTACATTCATTGGATTTTATGCCTTAGAGACATGTGGCAAACAGAAAATCGAACTAACTCCTTGATTCCTGGAAACTGTCTTTTAGAATAAATGCAACTGCAGCCAACTCATTGCATGTAGATTTAGTGGAGTTGAATCTTAGGCATAAGTGTCCCTTGGTGTCTAACTGATCTCTGAGAACCCATTCGAACCTCCTTGGAGAGGTGGAAGCTCTCCTACAACTCGTATTTATTAGACTGTTAGAGTTTGCAGCGCAATTTCAGGATTCACTGCAAACTTTCATGTAGGTGATGTTTTCAACTTTTCTCCCAAATGATGAAATGGGTTAGGTTGATTTTTGGTTCGAAAGTCAATGATAATATGATTCATCTCCACAAAAAAGTTCATAAGAACCCATATCAACATTTAAAATTTATGATGAAAATACGATTTTTCTGTGTACCAGTTGAGTTTGCAGCACATAGTTGAGTTTACAACGTGCAGTGAAGTTTGCATCGCGCAGTTGAGTTTGCAACACACATTCAAGTTTGCAGCGCATAGTTTCAAATGGAAATGAAGATAAGAAATGATAAATCTTCCTTTGAAACTGACCCTTGGAGATGTTGGATGATGGCCAGGCACTAAAAACAATATTGGTGCTAACATTGGATCCTACTAGGGAATGGCATGCTCCCTGCGAGTTGCCAAGAACCTGTAGTTCCAGTGCCTTATCCATTTTGAAAATATGAAACTTGTAGCTATCCATCATGCGCTATAGTCGACCTGAGCTGCAAACTGTGAATTGTTCATGCCTGAAGTATACTTCTGCTCTTTATTGGAAATTAAAACATTCACACACTGTGTAAACTAAGGGAAATGCTTGAAACATCAAGCTTATTTATTTAAAATTTCTATACTAACCAACTGAAAAACCACTTTTCTCATGTATATACAAATTTCCAAAATATCCAATCAAGTAATTGATTTCTTAGCATGGCTTTATGCTTGCATTTGTCTGAAAAACATAAAAAGAATTTAATGTATTCAGCAAAAAATTCTTAGGCAGCTCATACTCACAACAACAAAGAAACACCATGCCCAAACTGTTAGTGTGTGAAGATTTTGAAAACAGAGACTCCATCCAATCGGCCATGGGATCATGAAACTCATGACAAAAAAATTTGGTTTGATCCAAGGGACAAGGTTGCCACTGTATTGAATCTGCTATCTGAATAACATTATGATCTCTCCTATTCTTAAAAACAAAAGACTGTTGCAAGATATTTCCACCGTTGTCAAATATTTCAAGTGAAGGCTAAAAATGAAGTTTTTCTTCATGATCTTTTACAGGAGTAAGTATATTTTCAAATTTATCATAAATAGGGAAACGTTGAACACACACAAGCTCAGGGACCTATTTATCATCCTTCTCTTCAATCACAGGTGAAAACACATCGTGGGAAACCTCTTGAAAGACCCAAGGAAAATCTTCTTCTGTAGTTATTTATTCATGACAAGCATCATTTTCATAGCTATCATATGTTGATGTGTACATTAGTTCTTTGGCATTTGAATACTTAAAATAAACAACTTGATCTTCATGAAAATTTGGAGCAACCTCAAAACTACTAGAGACATTTGGGTCAAGGACAAATGTGTCTACAGTGTTGCTATCACCAACATCATTATCATTAAAACATTCAATAGACTATTCTTTCAAAACTAAAGAACTAGAGAAGGTTTTACATGGGGATGATTCTTCCTCTACATGCTCAATAGTTTTTTCTGCTTCATCCTTATAACCAGAAGAATTACTAAATGAATGCTAGATGTAGAATTCAAATTCTTTACAACAGTTTTCAAAAAGAAGATCAGTTGGATAAAATATTTTGAAATGATGATGAAACACGGTATG
>SNQJ01S0255906.1:0-12538 GCA_010110895.2 Picea sitchensis | reverse complement strand
GTTGAGGTCGAAGATGCTGAAGGCGGAAGATCGCTCATGATGCGAAAAGTCCTTTTGACACCCAAGAAGGAGGTGGAGAGTTCAGTCCAAAGGATCAGACTTTTCAGGACTGCTTGCAAGACCAAGGACAGGGTATGCAAGGTCATAGTAGAGAGTGGTAGCACGGATAATCTCGTTTCAACCGAGATGGTAGAGAAGCTGGAGCTGAAGATGACTGATCATCCAAGCCCATACAGAGTTTCGTGGCTACAGAAAAGACACCAGGTAACTGTCACTAAACAATGCTTGGTTGAATTCAAGATAGGATGATATAATGATAAGATTTTATGTGATGTCATTCCTATGGATGTTTGTCATCTATTCCTGAGTAGACCATGGCAATATGACAGAAATGTGATTCATGATGGGTAAATGAACACATACACCCTGGAGAAGAATGGGAGGACACACATGTTGCTTCTGATCAAGGATAAGTAGGTGAAGCCGGAAGTAAGCAACACAATACTTCTCATGAGTGGGAAGGAACTTCTTACAGAGGTTAGGAAGAAGGAGGATCCACAGTTCTTTGTGGTCAGAAAACCGAAGATTGTTCTGACTAACACAAGAGTGGACGATTTACCAGAGGAGGTTCAGGAACTGTTAGAAGAGTTCGCTGATATAATTGTGGATGAATTACCTCGTTCGTTGCCACCTATCAGAAGTGTGAGTCATCATATTGATCTCATACCAGGAGCCAGTTTGCCAAACAAATCCGCGTACAGATTGACACCACAGGAGAATGAAGAGGTTAAAAGGCAAGTCCAGGAGTTGTTGGACAAAGGTTTGGTCAGGGAAAGCTTGAGTCTATGTGTTTTTCCAACAGTACTCAGTCCGAAAAAAGAAGGAGGCTGGAGGATGTGTACTGAATCGAGGGCGATTAATAAGATAACCATCAGGTACAGATTTCCATTGCCGAGGATGGATGATCTGATGGATTGCTTGAGTGGAGCAAAGTATTTTTCAAAAATTGATTTGAAAAGCGGATATCATCATATTTGCATGAGAGAAGGTGATGAACAGAAGACAACATTCAAAACAAACGAAGGGTTGTATGAATGGCTTGTTATGCCATTTGGTTTAACAAATGCGCTAAGTACCTTCATGAGGTTGATGAACGAAGTCCTGAAGGAGTTCAACGGGACATTTTTCATTGTGTATTTGGATGACATACTAGTTTTCAGTAAATCAGTGGCAGAGCATCTGAAGCATTTGGCTACAGTAATGCAGAGGTTACAGCAGGAGAAGTTGTTGATAAACATGAAGAAGTCCTCATTCATGAAGACATAACTCATTTATTTGGGGTTTGTTATTTCGGCTAATGAGTTGAGGATGGATCCAGATAAGGTGGAAGTGATCAAGAATTGACCATCACCGAAGAATATTTTTGAGGTGAGAAGTTTTCATGGATTGGCTAGTTTCTATTGAAAGTTAATCAGGAATTTCAGTGGAATTAGCGCAGAAATGATGGATACAGTGAAGAAAAGACATACATCTTTTCACTGGACCGAAGAGGCTGAGAAGAGCTTCAAATTGTTGAAACGAAAGATCACGGAACAACCAGTGTTGGTGTTGTCAGATTTCCAGAAGATATTTCAAGTGAAATGTGATGCAAGTGGATTTGCAATTGGGGCAGTCTTAAGTCAAGAAGATAGGCCAATCGCATACTTCAGCGAGAAGCTGAATGAAGTGAAATTGAAGTACTCCACATATGATAAGGAGTTCTATGCTGTCATACAGGCATTGAAGAAGTGGAGGCATTACTTGATCCCGAAAGAGTTTGTATTGTACAGTGAAAACCATGCATTGTAGTTTGTGACTCAATAGGAGAAGTTGAATCAGAAGCATGTTAAATGGGTTGAGTACATGCAGAATTTCACTTTTGTGATTAAACATATTTCTGGTACTACTAACAAAGTTGTTGATGCTTTGAGCAGGAAGTGTTTGATGTTGCAGGAGTTCCGAGTCAAAACGCTGGGTTTTGATGATCTCAGGGACATGTACGCAGATGATCAGGATTTTAAGGAAGCGTATGAAGCAGCTGAGAATTCAATTCTCAAAGACAGAAGCCCGTGGATAGAATACATGATCCAAGAAGGATTGTTGTTCAGAGGCAATCAACTGTGTATTCTGAAATGCTCTATGAGGGAGAATTTGTTGAAGGAGAAACACAGTGGAGGATTGGCAGGACATTTCGGTCATGACAAAACATTCGCGAAGCTGAATGAATCATATTTTTGGCCAGGAATGCGAGCATACGTCAAGAGATTCATAGACAGATGTAGAATTTGCCAGCATTCGAAGGGAAGGAAGTAGAATGCAGGTTTTTATCAACCATTGCCCATACCAGAAAGCCCGTGGGATGCGATAAGCATGGATTTTGTATTGGGGTTGCCAAGAACACAGAGAGGTGTTGATTCAATCTTTGTGGTGGTGGATAGATTTTCCAAGATGGCACACTTCATTCCATGTCAGAAGACCAGTGATGCGACTCACATTGCGAACCTGTTCTTCAAAGAGGTCATTCGACTTCATGGGTTGCCAAGAAGCATTATTTCGGATCGAGACACCAAATTCATAGGGCATTTTTGGAGGACCTTATGGAAGAAGCTAGGAACTAACTTGTTGTTTAGTTCGGCTTATCATCCTCAGACTGATGGACAAACAGAAGTGGTGAACAGAAGTCTGGGAGACTTGCTGAGAAGCTTGGTGAAAGAGCACCACAGCCAGTGGGACCACATATTACCACAGGCAGAATTTGCGTACAATGACTCAGTCAACAGGAGTACAGGGCAAAGTCCATTTTAGGTTGTCTATGGGATGCAGCTGAGAGGAATTTCTGAACTGAGGGATTCAGAACAGACTGCTACTAGGAGCGCTAGTGCAGAGGAATTCGCAGAAGCGATGAAAGAACTTCACAGCCAGGTGAAGGAGCGACTGCTGAAATCAAGCCAAGAATATAAACGCAGAGCAGATCAACATAAGAGACAACTTCAGTTTGAAGTTGGTGATCTGGTTCTGGCACATTTGAGAAAGGAAAGGTTCCCGAGAGGAACATATAATAAATTGAAGATGAACAAAATTGGGACAAATGCTTATGAGATTGAATTACCCGATGGGATCAGAATATCTCCGATATTCAATGTCTCAGATTTGTACCCATATAGAGCTGAAGAAACAGGGACTGGAGGTGAGCAGCCAGTGATCCAGTGGACGAAACAGATGCCAGTTGAAGATAAGCCGTGGATGGAGTGCATACTGGACAAGAGAATGAGCAAGAGGACCAGGCAAAAGCAATACTTCGAGTATCTGGTCAAGTGGAAAAACCATCCAGTTGAAGATGCCAGCTGGGAGACTGAAGCCAAGATACAGAAGCATGGACATACCATGCACGAGCTCATGGACAGGAGCCCATGAAATTTTTCAAGCAAGGGAGTATGATGCAGGAGCATCTCCCACATCAAGCGAGCCAGCGCGGAAGGCAAGGGACAGCTGGACAAGCGCCAGCACAAATTTTGAGTTTCTCTTGGATTTGATGCGCGAACATTAATGTGGAGATTTAATGAAGGCGCACTTGTATAATGTAAATGGACCTTGAGCGGATTGCTCTCATCCTTAGTAGGTAGGAGGCATTTAAAGTAGTTAATGCAAGTAGGTAGAATTCAATTCTAGACTAGACAGTTGTAGAGCGCAAGAGGGAAACGAGATATAGACACCCTCATTGTGTATTGTAACATTATTCTGGAGCAGGAAGAACAAGAGCATACAGAGAGCTGTGTAAGAACACCCATGTACAGATATTTGGATTAATACAAAGAGTTTGATTCAAATTCATGGTTTTGTGTCTGTTCTCTGTGTATTGATGTTGGTATGCTCATGAATGTTTGCTTCCTGTATACATTTGCTTTATATGTTGTGTATATGATTTCATGTTGAGTTTGGAATCTGAGAGGGAGAAGGAATGAGTTTCAATTGTTTCTCTATTTGAGCCAGAGAATTCCTGCAAGGAGTGCAGTTGAAGTGTCCACAAGGAGTGCGTTGACAGAGGGCTTAGATAGAGATAGCTTTTGTTCTCATTCATCCCAAGGTGTAGTTGGGAACAGGAGCCGTGCAAGGAGTGCGCAGGCCAAGCTAAGTCTCAGGGTTGCGAACCTGAGTAAAGTATTGAAGGACTGCTGTTGCAGGTGTGCGCAGAGTCGAAAGGGTTCAAATACTTAGACGTGTTTGAAGGTTGCCGCAAGGAGTGTGTGAAAAGGGTCTTTTATAAAAGCTCAGGAAGGATAAAGCCTTCGAGATCGTTGAAAGACAACGCAGGGAAGCTGTGACTAGAAGGATTAAGAAAGCGTCACAAGTTTGCACGTAGGTGGACAAGTTCCGCGGAGGAACACATAGTCATTTCGCAGATTTCATCAGGAGGAACGGACGGTCGATATTCTCCGAGGAGGATTCGCGACATCCCGTGAGCTGTTAGATCTCAAGAAGGTGCAAGGGAGATACGACGTCATATTCTCTAAAGGCTAAAAGCTCAGGAGGAGCAGAGTCGTTGATCCAAGCCACAGGGGTCGTCGGATTTGCACGTGGAATCGTGTATCGGGGTTTCGCCGGGTGAAGTCCCATGCACATAGCAACAGGAATCGCGAAACGCGATATCCTGATGGGTATGAGAACTGTGTGGGGCCACGGAGAAGTCAGTCAGCGGACAGGTGGCACACCGTATCAGATTTTAGGGAAAGTAAAGTCCCGAAACATTGACATCAGGATTCGCGATCCCGCGAAGTCCGAAATCCCGACGAGGTGACAGGACCGTTGAAAAGTCAACTCGCAAGCGCATCAGAGTTTCGGCGTATCGAGGTTTGGGAGTCGGAGAACCGAGTTGCTCGACATCGCGAGTGCCGAAGTCGCGACAGGAGAAGTTCCGACAGGGTAACGGAAAGGGTTAGCATTGACTTATATCGGGTTTCGGGGATTCGTGGAATCAACGCTCGACCTTAGGATTCGCCGAGTTGCGAATTTCGATCCTCCGATAAGTAAAGAGAGGGGATCGCGCGAAGAGTTCTGTGGGTGCAGATTTCCCGATAGGGAAATAGAAGAGCTATTTAAGAGTTCTTCGGGCCGTAGAGAAGAGAAGATCCTGTGTGCGCGTGGACCTTCCGACCTGCGGGAGGCGAAGGGGCTGCGTTGCCATCACATACTCAAGTGCTTTGTTGGAATCATAACCAACTTTGAAATTCTAATTATCATAACTTGTACCGAACTCTTCTTGTTTTCTTCGATTTGATCAATCCCTTACTATAATTTATCTTCCTCTTCCTCTAGTGCCTTGTTGCGTCTTAAACAAGTTCTCTTCAACCCTTAAGGTTATAAATTGGCCAATCTCTACCATTGATCAAACATTCATTAAACTTGTTTCATCATGTGTGTTGAATCTCAAACCATTAAATACCTTGCAATGGATTGAACATTCTCAATTGTTGTTAATTTATATCATTCTCATTTTAGTGAGTAAGCGCTAAACGAAAGTCTATATTGTAATTTTTTATTGATTGTATTTTCTCCATATCTCATCTTATTGATGGACCACATTTGTCTGGCTGGAAATGTTGATTAAAAAATTGAATGCAATGAATCCAGAAGGACACTCATACCATAACAATGATCCCAAAAATCTTAGAACTGGAATTCTCAATACTTTTCCCTACTCTAATTGACAACATATATAAATATTATATATACTCCTTAATAGTCTTTTCTCTTTGCCTAAATTATGTAATTTCCTCAACAAATTTAAAGAAAAATCAACATGTAAGAATTTACATTTCAATTTGGCTACCATCTAGTCTCATCTTTGGATGGGAATCACATAAAAGATTTGAAGTAAAATGATGTAATTGATCATCATAGTCATTCAATGATTGCAAATATGGATCATGGGTTCCCCTATACTACCACATGTCCATGCTCTACACGGTTATAGGAAAATTAGACAAAATCTTGGTGAAGTGTGCTAAAAAGATATGAAGTTTAATGATCACTATCTATCATCATAGTAATGTGTATAATAAGCAGAGAAAACTTTAGGTAAACTTGCTCAAAAATACTGAACTTGAAATCCATACCAAGCTCCAAGTCACGATCCCTCCTAAAATGATTAATGTATGATCACCATCTAGATATAACCCTTGGCACAATAAGTAAAAAGAAACACCATCCCAAGATCACACTAAACCTGTAAACAAAATAATCTTGGAACAAAATTATACTTTGACAAAGTAGGATCATTAATCCACAAGGATGTTCTTGCATCAATATGCTAATGGGCATCCTTGTTGGACAAATTAATGAAGCCACACTTGTTTTGATTTGTATTTGTTGATAGATAAGCATGTTGAAGTTTTTGAGAAAGGGGTTTCCATGGCTCTAAAAAAAAGGGACCAAAACCTAAGGCCACAAGCATAGCTAGAATTAAAGAATGCTCAACCATATTGTAAGCCTTTTTGAAGTCAATGTTGATGAATATGGCATCAAGGCATGGGCATTTGGCTCACTCCATGCCTTCCCATGTAGTGATAAGATTGTCTAGAATGGTACACCCACTATTCAAGCTTGTGTGTTTTGGGTATATGCTCTTATGAAAAATATGATTGACCCACATGTCTACGCCCTCGCTTAGGATTCTATATGAAACATTACAGAGGATGAACGGTCTTCAATTGGAGATAAGCTCAATGCCACTAGGCTTAGGGATAACTAACTAGACAATTCATTTATTTATTCTAACACTATTTTTTTATATAATAACTTCTCCATGCACATGTAATGAGTATGGGTGACAAAATCCTAGGCTACCTTATAGTTTTCGAAAAAAATATCTAAACAACATGACATCCTCAACTATATCCATTAGGGCATTGACTAGCTCATCCTTGGTCAATTGTTGCTTAGACATGCTCGATGGAATTAAAAAATTCTACGTTGGACCACACTAACAAAAGCATACATGGCTACCCGACATTCCTAGTGTTAAGTTTAGAGCTATTATTAGGTTTCTTTTCAATTTACCAGATAAAAATAACATAGGTAGGATCACTGAGAGAAACACAATCACAAGATACACAAAATTTATCCTGTGAAACCCTCATGGGGGAGAAAACCCAACAAAAACTTCCTTAATATAGATAGCCAATACAGTGCCAAGACAATAAACCAAAACACTAGAGAATATCCAACACTGAGAAATGTCCCTCTCTCTTCCTTCTTCTCCCAACTGCAACTACCAAACTTGCGCACTAGATGAGCGAATGAGTGAGTGAGATAATGAGGCATTGGTTTCATTTATGTATATTGTCTGGCAGGTGCTGGAAAGGTGTCTCTTCACTGGGCAGGGCTGACTTGTCTTCTTAGTGGTTAAAACCACTTTAATTAGGCATGGAGGCCGACTTCTTAATTTGCATAATACAATTAAGGTTTGACCAATCCACAAAAGGGGATTTGGTCATTTACAATGCCCAACATGATAAATCTACAAAAGGGGATTGATCTAATGAATAATGACTCTATAATAAATGGAATACTCTTTGTCGTTACAATATTTCAACACTCCCCCTTAACAAGAAGGGTATTCTACAAAATCATCGGGAGAGAAAGTGCAACAACATCAACAACATATGGAACATTGACTGACATATCTATAAATCATTGAAATTTTTTCTCATCATCAATATCATCATCACAACAAGGAGCTGGAATGGAATCATCATCATTTGCATCAACACAGATTAGTATAACACTAATACATCATCATCATCAATAACAACACAAGGCTGATACAACATCAACAACAACAACATCACAACACGAAGGCTGGAGAATCATCATCATCAACACTAAGCTGGAAATCTTCAACACGAAGCTAGCATATCAACAACATCAACACAAAGCTAGAAATCTTTAGCAAAAAGCTGACATCTCAACAACATCAACACGAAGCTGGAAATCTTCAGCACGAAGTTGGCATCTCAACAACATTAGCACGAAGCTAGAAATCTTCAGCACGAGGCTGGAATCACAACAACATCATCATGAAGCTGGAAATATTCAACACAAGGCTGGAATCACAACAACATCAACATGAAGCTGGAAATCTTCAACACAAGGTTGGAATCACAACAACATCAGCATGAAGCTAAAAATCTTCAGCACAAGGTTGACATCACAACACTACTCTCCCTTTCGAGGGAGGTCCTTTGGAACTACACCAATCTAGTCTCGAAAGTGTTCAAACTTTACACAAGATAGAGGCTTGGTCAACACATCAACAACCTGTTCATCTATGCCAACATACTGAAGTTTTTTGGCTTCTTTCTGCACCATATCACAGATGTAATGATATCAGATCTCTATGTGTTTTGACTTGTCATGGAACATAGGGTTCTCTGTCATCTTAATGCAACTCTGGTTATCACATAGGATCATGGTTGCTTCCATCTCCGAATCAAATAGACATGTCAACAACTTTTGAATCCATATGGCTTCACAACTGGCGGAACATGCAGCAATGTATTCTGTTTATGTCGTGCTGAGAGAAATCATGGTTGGCCCTAGACTGAAACAACATCATGAGGTGCTATTTTTGTCAAAGACACTTCCAACCCAATCTGAATCGGTATATCCACTCAGTCTGAAGTCTTGATCTCCATCATAACTGAGACCAAAATCCAACGTACCCTTAAGGTATCTCATCACATGTTTTGCAGCAACAATGTGAACACGTCTGGGTTCTACCAAAAATTGACTCAAGGTGTTCACAACAAAACATATATCTGGCCTGGTGTTCGTCAGATACATCAACAATCCAATAATCTGTCTGTACAGTGCAACATCAACCAATTTTGATGACATGTCAACTAGGTGCTTCAACTTTGTTTCCATCAGTGTATTCATCGATTTGCACTCCAACATATCAAACCTCTTCAGTATTTCAACTGCATACTTCCCTTGGTTGAGGAAGATCTTCTCTAGCCTCTGCTAGACCTCAAGGCCTAAGAAATAGTGCATTGGGCCAAGGTCCTTCATCTCAAATTCTGCAGCGAACTTCTTCTTACAATCAATGATGAGATTTTCTTCTCCAGTTAGAAATAAGTCATCCACATATAACAACAATATAACAAGCTCATCATTCATAACCTTGAAGTAAAGGTTAGAGTCAACTTTACTCTTGGTAAAGCCCAAGCTCGTCAGGAAACTGTTAATTCTTCCATACCAAGCTCTAGAAGCTTGTTTCAATCCGTACAAAGCCTTCTTCAATCTGTATACATGAGTCTTTTTGTCTTCAACTTCAAACCTTTGAGGTTGTTATATATACACTTCCTCTTCTATGACACCATTTAAGAAAGTTGTTTTCTCGTCCATTTGGTGTAACTTCTATTAGCACAAACATCTGCAGCGACAAAAGTAGCTCAAATTCACTGTGAACTCTAGATCTGGAAAGTGGCACTACCGAAATTGAGCTCACAGCAGGCCGGCCAAGGCCTTTGTTTGCACAGGAAACGTCCAAACATAGCATTCAGAGCAGTCCTTTTTAGGCTTGAAATACAAGCAAGCAAACAGGTTCAGTTTTTCAACGGTGGAGATCCCATGTATAGTTCATATTAGCGGCTCTCGTGCATTTGGAGTCTCAAAATTGTGTGAGGATTAACAACCAGACAGAAGCTCCAAAAGGCCGACATCCCGAAGTGACAAGAGGTTGCCACGTCAACCGGGAGAAATTCACTTGGGGAGATATTCATGCCCGCGTTCAAAATATCCCAAAGCCCGAAGTGTCGAAGTAACGAGAGACTTCCACGTCAATCGAGAGAAAGTCACTTTGAAAGATATTCATGCTCTACATCCCAAAGTCCCAAAAAGCCAAAGTCCTGAAGTGACGTCAAGTTGCCACGTCCCTTCAGGCCCTACCACTCCACGAGTGTTTTTCAACTCAACACATGGCACTTATTCGCCGAGGACGCATAACATTTATTTTAGGCTACCACGTCACTCTAAGCCTGTACCACTCTGGGAGTTTTTCATGCTTCACAATCCAGAACTCCCGAATCCCAAAGTGTCGAAGACACATGGCTCTCATCCATCAGTAGCTGCGACAACACAATGACATCAGGCCACAATGTCAGATTCAGGAGATCGTCCTTCGAGAGATATTCTTGCTCAACCTTCAAAGCTCCCAAGCACCAAAATCGGCTCCATCTTTAAACATGGTTAACAAGATTCTAGAGTTGGCAGATAGATAAATTTTAACGGGGGTGCTAAAATAGCAAGGTTACCCAGATAGCAAATTGCAACAAATCAATGACCACATTTCATTGCGGGGACATAACATGCTTGAACGTTAAAATTCTCGAGCGGTCCCGCAATCGAAACCATGGTATAGTGGAAGAGGTACGTGGAAGTTGGTGGTGGATTGTAGGGGTCGAAGCGGTGTGGACCCAAACTGCCCTTAACAACTTCCGCAATCACGTGTTGATGTAGGGTCCATCCGAGAGCAGTGCATGGCAAAAAAAGCAGAGTGTTCCCAGATCGTGGATTGCAACAAGATCGACGACCACACTTCATTGCGGAGGTCGGAGCAGTCTGGATCCAAACTGCCCTTGGCAACTTCCGCAATCATGTGCTTATATAGGGCCCAATCCGAGAGCAACACGTGGCAACAACCTAGGTGTTAGGCCTCGTTTTGATCCCAAAGAGAAATCAATTAATGAAAGAAGGATCGGTGGTTGAACAATCGACTACCACCTTAAATGGAAGCATGGAGAGTCTGGCCGAGAAGACAAAAAACTATCAGACCAAAGTACCACAGAGGGCAGTTTTTCCTGTAGCTCCATACTGACCAGAGTTTCCTTCTGACAGAAGGAACAAGACAGACAAGAGCAGACACACGACACTGGAGAATCCTACGATTGGAAGGCTAGCTCACGCTCCTAGTAGTGGTGGACTATTTTGATTATAAATACATAAGATGAATGATATGAAAAGGGTTCAGCCTAAGACTGGAGGAGGTTTTGAGAATGTTTATGACTGTATATTTCAGTTTGTAAGCTGGAGAGGCATGTGGCTATAAATTGTATGTTATTGAAGATTCATATGAGTTGTTTCATCAGATTTGTCTTCTATGTTCTTTGTTCTATTCTTCATCTTGTTTGAACGTATTGCTTATTTTAAGGATTAAATTTTTCCTTTGATTGATAGATTCTTGATGTGGTGGAGGATCTGTTGTAAGCTTGCCTATTTATCATTGTTTACTGTTCAGACACATCTAAATTCTCTTTGCAGAGAGAATCTCTGCTTAGCGAATATTCGTCTTTATGTTATTCTCTTATTCTTCTCTTCATCATTATACAAATCTTTTGTCTAATAGGGATCTTAAATGCCTTCAATGAGCAGACTGTTTATGACTCCATAACCCAATGGTCCATCATTGATTTGCAATGATATCTGTTGTCTTTTCCTCTCTTTAAAGTCTTGTTGAACCCTGATCCCAAACTAAAAATTAAATATATTTGTATGTTACCAAGCTTACTCCCATTTGCAGTCTAGGGGTGACTTTTGGAGTGATAACATAAATGGCGTCGTTGTCAGGGACGGAAGTGAAGATATCTTCCCTGGGAGAATGACATAGATCCAGCTCTTGATGGTAGATAAGAGAGGGACATAGAAGTTGATTGTAATGATCTACTTGGCGACTCCACAATCAAAGACTCCACTAGGGAGGATCCTATTGACAAAAAGATGACCATACGAAAGGGGATGACCAAGTATCAGCGTATGAGATTTCTCCATGAACTCTTGTTTTTCTTTATTAGCTCATTTCTCTCTTTCCCTTTACATATCAATAGGATTATCCTCTGCTTTGTTTTTTCGGATGAACATCAACCTTCCTTTATATATCTGTTCTTGGAAGAAGAAGACCTGCCTTATGCCTGTGTTGTAGATGTTGATCTTGTATCTTCACCTCAGCCTATTCATAAGGATGAGCTTTGTATTGAAATCCCTCTTGAATTTGATCACCCTTGTAACCCTGTGGAGGTTGAAACTGATTCAAAGCCTTCTCTTATCTCATCACCTTATTTTGTTACTGTTGAATCTTGCCATCAACTTGTTAAACCTCATATCCATCCCACTAGTTTTCAAACTAGAATCAGAGACAAGATGATTAAACCTTTAAGGCTGCCATATCACCTTCATCCTTATCCTCTTGATTTCCTTGAGTATGTTCCTCGGTTCTCTGGATAAGATCATGTTATAGCTGAGAGGCATTTGGAGGCCTTTAAGAACTTTGTTGATCAGTTTGAGATAGTTCATGACAATGTTACAATGAGGTTGTTCTCCAAAAATTTGTTTGGAGATGTTGTTGTGTGGTTTAAAGGTTTGAAAGTCGATTCCATTTGTTCTTGGATCAAGCTACGCAATGAATTTTTAAAGTGTTGGGGTGAGAACAAGTCCCTTGATCAGT
>SNQJ01S0255905.1:0-12651 GCA_010110895.2 Picea sitchensis | reverse complement strand
AAACATTGCGTCTGCATGTTTTCTGACAGTCTGCGCATGAAGACTCTGGCCGATCGTGCACCCAGGACTTGGTGTCACCTCGGCCAAATTCGAACGGCTATTCTTTGTCAAACGCCACCTTAACTGCGCATGGCTCCTGCAAGGGAAGTAGCTGAGCCATTAAGAGACGAGCTAGCGTGTGCAGACCTCCTTGGCGAGTCGAGGACTCGGCATGGCTTCCATGAATAGAACCAGTATAGAGGACCTTCTCGGGTAGACTTTCAGCCAGAACATCCATACTTTGCAATTAATGAGTGAGGTGAGGTTTCAACCACCCTCTCTCTTATTCATTCATACCCAGCAGGTACCGAGATTTAGATCACGTCAAATCGGCGTCTGGAGAACACAGTGCCCCCCCTCTAAAACTCAATTCGACGCTTTTGGCCTCCCTTTTGTACAGAATGATAAATGCTAGCGCCCATCCTCCAGGCTTGCTCCTTGTGACCAGACACCAAAACCAAGGGCCCAATTCTGGGCACTTTCGACACTTCGGGATTCAAGGGTTCGAGAGGTGAAATGACGAGGAGCGCTTACTCCTCGAATTCCTGAATGTCGACATGGCACGGATGTGTGCCACGTGTCCTTAAGATAAACGGCTGAGGTAGCATCCGCTATTTAAAAGGGGGCCCACTTCATCCAAAGGCTCGCTTGATGTGACCTGGTGCTAAGACCGTGGGCTTGGCTCCAAAGGTGCTTTCGGCATTTCGTCGATCGGCGATTTCAGTTGTAAAGAATGGGAGGCTCTTCGTCTCCCAAAACACCGATCCCCGATATGCCGACTGATTGCCCCCTGTCTCGACTATCGGACGATCCAGATTTGCCTTGAACTATTGGCGCTATCCTTCGTGCTAAATCCCGAGCAACTTGGTAGCCCCGAAATCCCAATGCAAGTCGATCAGTTTTGTAGGTGGATCTCGGCCGCTAACATCAAAACTTCGCCTACTCGCTTGACTTGTGATCGGACAAGAGATTCTCCCGCGTTGCGCTGGGGCGCTTCTCGTGCAACTTGTAGACCCGAATACTCTTGTGCCTAGGACAAGAAATGTCGCTAACATTAGGCTCCGTGGGGGATAGAGTCGTCCCTGTGATGCTCTAAGAACTCATTCCCCAGCTTCAGTGCCTTGTTGTTGGGCTATGGAGTCAGGCTCAAAACATCCCGCTGCTGAAAATACAGGTCGAAACATAAAAGCAACAAAATAAAGATACATGCTCAAAGGGGCTTATTTATATACAATCCTAAACTAATAAAACACTTTACATGGGGCTAGGTGAAAGCAGACTTCCACCATAGCCAATCAAGTAACTTTCTGAAGGGGAGCTCTTTCTTTCTGTCAATGATCACAAATAGTTGATGTAACCGTGACCGTAGAACGGTTACACTCTTCAACTTCTCCTTAAAATCTGAAGTTGAGATGGGATATGGTGGCTCCAAAGCATAAGGGAAATACCACTCCATGTATTTGCTGACAGGGTCATCAAATGAGTGGCCAATTCCAGGAAATTGGCGACAGACAACCTCTTCTGCTACACAATTGTTCAGATGCAGCCGAATATCTCTAATAAGCACATGTGGGCGAATAACTAAAGTAGGCTTGTTGATCTCAGGTGGTGGCTGCTCACTGACTGACTCTGAACAAAGGGCAGACTGCTCCTCTGGTTCTTTCTGCTCTTCTTCTTGGCTCTCCCCTAGGTCTGATTCATATTCATCATAAATAGGGACCATGGCGTGGTTCTTCTTGCTGACTGGCTCTTCAGTATCTTTATAGTGATCAAATGTAGAATAAGCTTGTTGCTCATCATCACTATAATATACATCAAAAAGGGGGTCTCCTTCATTGATATGATCCTCCTCCAGAACAGTGATCCCATAAAAAAAATTTGTTTTAGGGATAGTGGGACCTGCTGGTTATGGCTTCTCATACATAATCTTTTTCTCTTTAATCCCATGTAAGAATATATCGTGAGAAACCCCTTGAAGGAAAAGAGAAAAATCCTCCTCCACAACCATCTCTTCTTTAAAAACGGGGAGGTATTCGTCGTCATAAGCAAGGTAGCTAGGAACATCTGCCTCAACCCGATACCCAGGTGAGCCATCTACTATAGACCACATTTGCTCCATAAACTTGCAATTTCCACAAGAGGCATGTTGATCATTATGAACATCTAAAATAATAGAGGCATCTAATATGATGTCAGATGCTTCCGTTCTAGGGATAACACAATTAATATCATTCAACACCTCTATATTTTCATGGAAAATGCTTTCCTCCATAGTAAAAGATTCATCATGGACATGGTCTTCAAGGCCAGCAGAGGCTTCATGAAGCGAAGAAAACTCCTCACAACAGTTTTCATACAAACAATCAGCTGGAAAATAATCTTTACAAAATGAATTGAAAGTTGTATGAAAACCTGTTAAAGAGCGGATGCTCGCAGTGGGAAGAGACCGACACCACTCAAGAGTCATTCCCTTCAATGAATACCTGAAGAGCTTAATCCGCGCATCCTCATGCGTGATATTGTGTCGGTGAATAGCCTCATGGAAGTCCAGTAAATGCTCAGCTGGTTCCTCCCAACTTGTTGCATGAAATTCGGGGAGGAAATATTCCCATTGGTCTCTATCAGGAAGTACATTAGGAAACCCAACTATCTGGGAAAAGTCACAGAAAGAAAACCTTTGAGCCATAATTTTCTCCATATCGAACCAATGGAGTCGTCGATCGATCCTCGAATCATGGAGTCGCCAGGTGAAAGATGCACAACTTCAAATATGCCTGGTCCTTGTTCACCACCAAAGGCCAGATCTTAACGTTGTCGTTACCCCAGGAATCTTCTCAAGCTGAGAAAGCAGCTGCTAAAACCTTCTCGAGAAAGCTCCTTAGGGTCATCTTTCAGGTGTGCTAACAGTAGCCACAGCTGAAACAGTGAAGTGGAAACAATGGAGTCGCCACAGTGGAGTCGTCAGGTGCACAGTAGCAATATTTAAGGGCTCTGATGTCTGATGCACCTTCAGAATCAGAGGCTTAATGTCATTCTGCCCAAGGAAAATCTTCAACTTTGTCCCCGGCAACAGCGCCAAAAATGTTGGCGACGGAAGTCACTCCTGGATTGCAGGACGAGCAGAGCCCGACGCCCATTAGTTTTTATGTCATGATAGTTTTTAATGGGTGATCAAATGGGCAGAGACTCGGGAAGATATCACTCAAACTCAGGGACTGGGTCCGGCATGCGAGGAAAAAAGGAGGTCTTGATCTAACTTCAGTCAGTGGGTTGATTTGAAAATGAGCAGGTTGAAGACTTGGTGAGAGGAGTGGACAAACTACCTCAGGCAACAAGCCTTTCAGTAATTTGTAGAAGAAAAACTCTGAATGTGAGATCCTCTAGTTTAGAGCTTCGAGAAACTGAAAGGGGGGACTTGACTGGATTCTCCAATTCCAAGTCGTTCAGTGCTAAGAAAATCACAGGGACCGATTAGAAACAATGCAACTGTTACAGTGATCAAACTCTACATCATCCTATAACAGTTACAACTCGACTGGATTCTCCAATTCCGAGCCGTTCTAATACAGTGTAAACAAAGATGCGAAAGAAAAAACTGACATTCATAAGACAAGAAGTCTCAAGAGTCCAGACATAACCAAGAAAACAATGCTTCATTAAAGTTTACCACCAGGAGCCTTGCTCAACCATCGATGCTTACAAAAATGGTGAAAATGACTACATATACTCAAAAACAACCATAGCAGAAAAAACAAGACGCTGCATTAAAAACATTGCGTCTGCATGTCTTCTGACAGTCTATGCATGCAGACTCTGGCCGATCGTGCACCCAGGACTTGGTGTCCCCTCGGCCAAATTCGGATGGCTATTCTTTGTCAGACGCCACCTTAACTGCGCACGGCTCCTGCAAGGGAAGTAGCTGAGCCATTAAGAGCCGAGCTAACATGTGCAGACCTCCTTGGCGAGACGAGGACTCGGCGTGGCTTCCATGAATAGAACCAGTACAGAGGACCTTCTCGGGTAGACTTTCAGCCAGAACATCCATACTTTGCAATTAATGAGTGAGGCGAGGTTTCAACCACCCTCTCTCTTCTTCATTCATACCCAGCAGGTACCAGGATTTAGATCACATCAAATCAGCGTCTGGAGAACACAGTGCCCCCCCTCTGAAACTCAATTCGGTGCTTTTGGCCTCCCTTTTGTACAGAATGATAAATGCTAGCGCCCATCCTCCAGGCCTTCTCCTTGTGACCAGACGCCAAAACCAAGGGCCCAATTCTGGGCGCTTTCGACACTTCGGGATTTGAGGTTTCGAGAGGTGAAATGACGAGGAGTGCTTACTCCTCGAATTCCCAAATGCCGACATGGCACGGATGTGCGCCGCGTGTCCTTAAGATAAACGGCTGAGGTAGCATCCACTATTTAAAAGAGGGCCCACTTCATCCACAGGCTCGCTTAACGTGACCTGGTGCTAAGACCGTGGGCTCGGCTCCAAAGGTGCTTTCGGCGTTTCGTCGATCGATGATTTCAGCTGTAAAGAATGGGAGGCTCTTCGTCTCCCGAAACACCGATCCCCAATACGCCGACTGACTGCCCCCTGTCTCGACTGGATCAGACGACCCAGATTTGCCTTGAACTATTGGCGCTATCCTTCGTGCTAAATCCCGGGCAACTTGACAGCCCCGAAATCCTGATGCACGTCGATCAGTTTTGTAGGTGGATCTCGGCCACTGACGTCAAAACTTTGCCTGCTTGCTTGACTTGTGATTGGACAAGAGATTCTCCCGCATTGCGCTGGGGTGATTCTTGTGCAACTTGAAGACCTGAATACTCTTGTGCCTAGGACAAGAAATGTCGCTAACAATTTGGATCATTTTAATTTTTGAGATATAGTCTGTGGAAGGTAGGGTTATTTGACTAGTCCTATAACTAGTCTGCAACATGTGTTCTGGGTAAAACAATCGTATATTTTTCAGTGAGGGTCCATATTTAGTGCCACTAGTTTCATTTGAAAGAGGGCATTCCATAGTATTTTTGGTACAAATTTCAAAATCAAATACTATATATGGATACATGGCATTATGTACAAGTTCGCTCTCCAGAAAAGGCCAAAAATCAGCAAGGTTTGGGAAAGTTACTCTAAATTTCACTTGGCACATAAAATTTTGGTCAAAACCATGGTAGTGTAGAGAAGACATATCAAAGTATTACAGGCCCAAATTTTAGACTCAGAAGGGCCGAAATTTCAGAAATACATAAGAAGGAAGGTCAACTAGAAGGATAGACTCCAAATCAGGGTTTCAAAGGTATGCTCACTTAAAACTATCATAACTTTTGATTGGGGTTCCCGATTGAGCTGATTCAAAATGGATTGGAAAGAGAAAACATATAAGATTATATTGGAAAAATGATTATAACTATTTTATATATTTATTCATAATATATTGAAGTTGTAAGTTGAATGTTTGGGTTAGACCTCAATTAAGAATCAATGGTTATACCCCATTTTTATGGAGATAAAGATAATGATGAAATAAGTATTGTTGTTATGGAAAACTAAGTCCTATGGCTATGGTTTAGGGCCACAATAGAGAAGTTCCCTAAAATACCACTCTGAGAAGCAAGGGGAAACAAAGGCTTGCAGGGATATAAGTAAAATGTCAGCATAAGGGTGCATTTATTTGATATGTTTTTCCTCCACCCCAAGGATTTAATTTATACTCTCATTTGACAGTTGGAGTAGTTATGTATGGGTTACAGGAGGTGAGGAACCTAGGGAACCCATCAAATCCTCCCAAACTATCGAGATTTATTATTTTTTTGAGCTAAATTAACATGTACGCGGGTTGTTAACTAGCAAGATGCATATGTAAGCGAGTTTCTTTAAGGAGAGTCATGTACATCAAGTAAAATGGGATTTTTAAAGATATTTTTAGGGAGGAAAAAGGGGGTTTTTATCCTGCAAGCAAGGAAAGGGATGTAACTGGGGTAATGAGTCGTCATGAGCATATGTGGTTCCAAATGATGCTATAACAGATGCCCCCTAATGTGTGAGTTCAGAAGAGAAACTGTGTCTAAAATACATTACAAAATAGTCATGAGATTGTGGAGGGGACATTAGGTAGGAGTAGTTGAAGACCAATCCCAAAACAATACCTATAACAAAAACAAGTAAGATACTCTCTTCTCAAGGCGAGCATTCCCATTCTTGAGTGTGATGTAAGCATGACCTCCAAATTAAGTACATTGCAGATCCATGAGTAATGAAAACATAATTGATGTCCATGGACACAAAAACTATACATAATGGATCCATGTGATATATAGAAGTAGAAATCATGGCCACATGAAAATACACAATGGATCCATGCAAAAATGTAGATCATAACCACGAATGGATACATAGTAGATCTATGTCTCAGAATCAAGTAGAGGATATCTAGAACCAATGGAGTGAACAAATTGATCCTCTGCAAGTACCAATGTCTAAGAGGGTGGTACAATCCATACAATTTGGGTAGGAGCAAAAAAGATCTGATGCTCGTACTTCACCCATAGTCTTCAAAAAAACATGTCATGGTACAAGTCTATGCTATGTGAATAAATGTGTTGGAGTCAAACACAATGAGACACCATTTGATTACTGATCATTGGTGTATATCATTAACAAACAAATGACCGATAATGATAATGGGCATCAATGTACCTAGTACAATCTAACAGGTGTGAATAGAGGATTTGATGTCGAACACCTGTTAGAATATATCGAGTAGGGGACATTGATGTATTCCCATTGTCAATAGCGAGGGAACCTCCCACTGATGAATGCAATCCCCAAGGTACTAAAATGACTCTAGATACATGTCCCAGAGAAAGATGTGTTGAAGTTGATAGAAATAGATTCATTGGAAGGAAGGCATTAAGGCATCTGTCATCATCCAACATGAGGGGTAGCAGAAGGCCAAATATTTGGAAGGACTCAAATGAAAAGATTATAAAGGCCACACTAAGGTACGACTCCAACATGTACCATATGGAATTGCACACGACAAAGACGCTCTGAATAGTAGCCAATAATGGAGAATACTGACAAAGACGATGAATCCACCAATGGGGTCAAATGGAAACCAAGGTATCGCACAAATCCCTATGTGTGGTAATGGTTGTTGACATCGAACACAAGGGAATCTACTCATTCAACAACCAATGATGGTTTTTCATCTTTTGAGCGCTAGGTCACCTATCATTGATGTAAATAGGCCCATGGTGCAACTCTAGGTCATACTCTTAGAGCAATGTGTCAGTTGATAAGAGAAAACCCACTAGCAAGAAATCAATGGGGACCTTCTATACTAGCACGAGTGCGATACAAAGATATTTGTGAAGTTGAGAAATACTTGACTAACACGGGAAGCCCGACTTGAAAAGTAAAAGGTTTCTACAAAATGGCCGACACAAGATGACTTCCCTTGAACATAAACACGACACAAAAAGTGACTTAGGTAGCATTGACTATAAACTAGGATACATTTGTGACACACGAGGCATAAAAAACTGCTCCATATGACTGGAAGAATAACCAACCAGAGGAGATTATGCTAAAAAATAAGCAAAAAGGCCTCCTAAATCCATACTAAACCCAATAATGAGGTAAAGACTCATAATATTTTGTTATGTTCAAGGGAGACATAAGTAGCTACCATATAAAAAACTAGACTCATTCCCATACGTTTTTTTGTTTTTTGATTGTTTTGTCTTTTTCATATTATAAAGTGTGAAAAAGAATAAAAGAATGCTATGATATAGTGGATGAAATGAGTGTCACGAGCAAGCAAACTAGTTCCAAGCACAAGGAACTTACCTATTCTCAATGCAAGGAAAGCATGTGCAGGATATGGATACTTGGGGGAAAGTTTCCGCCAAGGATACATGTGTCAAATCGCAAAGGGTAGTATTGGAAGGCTGGTAACTTTTCAAGAATGCATATACAATAGGCTATATAGCAACAAACTAGAGCCAACATTAGGCCTGAAAAGTGCGCGGGGTTAATTTGAAAATTCAAGTACAACTCAACACAAAAATGAGGGAGCCCCATACGGTATTATCCAGAATAAATATGAGAAGTATATATGAGGCTTCAATGAAAATTCATGGCGGGACTAAATAGGGCTTCCGAGCCTATGAAAGTACTTCAACATGGGCACCATACTACGAACAATGTTCTAAATAGGGCGCCCATGCATGATAGGCTCTACCATGTGAATTGAAACACTTCTAAACAACAAAGAAGGTTTTGTGTCGCAACTCAGTGGGGTCGATCCTAAGGAAAAATGAAACAAGAAACGAACAATGCAAAAATGCGTGAAGGGTAAAATCTAACCTATATGCCAATTTTGAGATCATTACCCATCAGAACAGATCGACATGGAAGAAAAGGTACCAAAAAATTTATCCAAATTCTTGTATATAAGACCAACAACACTCACCCAAAAGTTAATAAGTCCAATATAGAAACCTATGATAATAATGAGTGCTATGGAATAAAAAACTTGAAAACAAGAAACCATAAAAAGTACAATATGTACAAAGTACCGCATAGCCTTGAAATTTATGCATAATACTTCTCCATGTAGAGCCCATTTCTAGGCTTGGGCCAAGGGTTTCTTTGGTAACCAACCTGTAAAGTTTCCAGTCTAAAAAAAGGTCATTGATCCCTAATCATAGCTTCAAGGATAGCCTTATCCGAAGGCAATTCCACATCCAAGAAATCGGGACTCAACGACACACAAATACTAGGGCTCAAGGTCTCACAAACAATAAGATCATACTCGAGAGGAAGCACTAAATTACTCGGGCTAAAAGGGGAAAGAAAAGGCTCACATTCCCCCATTGGATAAAAAAGCTAATAAATTGTCAAGGCCCTGTCTCGAGAAGGAAAACATGATTGTAAAGGATCCTTCTCAGAAGAAATTGAGCATCGATGATATGACGTGACAGAATTCACCCATGGCGGGGAAGATTCTACTCGAACACCTGGAAAACAAAAAGGGGAAAGCTAAGCTAAAGCCAAACTAGGATGGTGATTATCAAATGAAATCTGATCAATAGTGACAATGCTTCTGTTGTGAGCAAAATGCATCACATGAAAGAGTGTAGACACGACAACATTCATAGCATAAACATAATCACACCTAAGAAGCATATTGAAGTCTAAAGGGCCTAGCACCACCAACAAATAAACTAGGACAGTCTTTCCACCTAACATGATAGGAAATTGAGGAAGAATACCCAAAGATTCACTAGGTCTTCTGTCAAAATCCAACAATTCATTGGTAGTTGACACAAGCTTGGGAGAACCCAAAACTTGCCAAGTCGAGGAGGATGAAATGCTTGTAGAGGATCCTTCATCTACAATACATCGGTAAATGCGCATTGAATTGAATTCAATCCTTATTTGGAAAGGTGTAGAAGAAAGAAGGCAAGACTCGACAAGATCAATCCAATCAAAGGAAACCATCCTAGGAATTCGAGGGAACGTACTCGAAAAGAGTGGATTTCGCCCTAGTTCAGAAGGTACTGAACTAGACATGCTAAAGACACGGTCAAAATACACATCACTCCTTGAATGAAGAGTGGTATCAATCGAAGATTTCATTGGTAAGACCACTTTGGTAGACTCGTTACTCTCCAAGAGAAGAGTGGGATTGATTGAAGATTACATCAACACATTCACTTTCTCAACTACTGGTTGAATAGGATGTGAGACAACATGGTCAAGAGACACATCACCCCCCAAAACAAGAGTGGCATCGGCCAAATATTTCATTGACACTACCACTTCATCATCCAAATATTGAATAGATTGTTGGGAAATCAAAGATGACTTATAACTAGAAGGGCCTTCATATAAGGACCACTCTCTTCATACCATGGCAATAGCAGGGCACAAATGAGTAAGGTGATCTCCCTTGCAAAGATTACATGGGAACTTAGGCTTATGTCCTATTCATCTAACATTCTCAACAATATCGATGCCCCTAACATGACTTGCAGTGGTTGATTGTTGGTCTCCAACATGACTTGCCAAGGTCAGTGAATTTTTTCTAGTACAACTAGCAATGACTAGACTCATGCCCCCAACATGACTTGCATCAGTTGGTTGCTGATCTCCAACATGACTCACAGAGGTCAGTGAAATAATGCCGGTATGACTTGCAGTGACTAGAATGTTTTCCCCAACATGACTCATAGAGGATGGAGAACAAATGTTGGTATGAATTTAAGAGACTGGGATTTTTATCCCATCATGATTCATAGAGGTTGGTAATTGGTATTCAACATGACTCGCAGAGGTTGTTGACATAACTCCAACATTTTTAATAGAGGTTGGTAACTAGATGCTAGCATAACTTACGGGTACTGGACTCATGCCCCCAACATGACTAGTAGCGACTCGTGACACATCCCCAATGTGACAAGTAGAGGTTAGTGACGTCTTCTTCTTACTCTTCCTCTTCCTATTCCTTTTAGACTTGTCAGGCTGCTATATTAAAGATTTAAATGACCTGAAACACTGAATTGTCAAACCAGGGTTTGTCAGTCAACTCTGCCAGTTCTTCCACGTCAATAATGTTCACAGCAGCTAGGGAGGAACTCAGAATTTCAATGTCTGCCTTTGTAGGAGTAGTCTTCTTCACAGTTTCATTATTAGTTTCCACTCCATCAGACCCATGAGCATCAAATGAATGTTCTGAATCAGGGTCTCCAGCACTGGCTTCAATTGTGCTATCGGGTATGTTCTTAGGGTCATCACAGACTTTAGTCGGGGTTTTAACCCTCTTTTTCCTAGAGTTCAACTTCTTCTGTGTGGGAGCAGGCTTAACACCCTTATCTTTAGACTTGGCAGAGGCTAGGGTTTTTACAGTGAATATGTCCCAAGTTTCTTGCTTCTTGGACAGTGCAGACTTAATCAATATCTTAACAAGACCAAAATGAAATAGACTTCCTCGAAAATCTTTGGCCTTTCGGACCTGTTCGGCCATCTTTTTTAAACTTTTCAACAGAAAGAAAGGTATGTTCAGCAGATGATTACCTTTAAAGTGTAACAGCAGTCGGGCATGGCAGGGAAATACTATGGTGTACCATCCTTCACACGTGAGGTAACGTTGGAGGATGGCTAACAATTGAGCCCACTGTGGTTCCAACCATGACTGTGATGTTCCCTCAGACCACTGTGTTTCCCGGTATTGTGGTTTCAAAAGCTGCGTACATAGCTTTTTGTCAACAGGCTGACCCTTTGTCCATCATTGACCAGTGGTGGGCAGTTGAATTGCTGCTGAAATAAATTTCTCCGTGACTTCGAACTCGAGCTCGCCCACTTTAGCGAACCCACCCTGAAAATGTAGAGCAAACTGAAGCGTAATTGCATCATTATACCCATCAAATTTCCTTAGAAACGACTCCCATCTTGCTTGCTTAAAAATATCTTTGGTTGCCTCATACTCCGGAAGGGCCTCTAAGTTTGCGTATGTCTCCGGTTCATGGCGATTTGCCACCATGGTTCCACTTGATATCACAGGGAAGGTCTATGTGTGAGCAGGGAAATTTGGATGAGGGTGACGAAGGAAGAGAATGTGATGAAGGATGTAGTCGGGAGGAAAATCATTGGAGAACATTTGAATTGTCGTGGGGATCGATGGTGTGTAGAAAAATGATGATAGCCGTACATGAGTGTAGTGTCATCATATACGAGTCATGTCGAACTCAGCTCCGGTAATGTGGTGCATTTTCATGATATGGAATGTCAATGTGGGTTGGTTCATTAGGTACAGGTCGTGGGTATGTGGAACATTATGGAGTAAACAAGGCATTCTTAGTTCAAACTATTAATATGTAAATTAATACAGTAAATCAACATGAACTAAGCATACCTGAGTTAAATTACCTATCCCCTTTTGTTATGCAAGTCTTGCTGTAGAATTTTCTTTTGAAGTCAAGTCTGGATCTGAAGGGCGCGAAAATTATAATTGCTCTTGTATCTCTGATGACCACTGTAGCTGATGAACTCTGTGCTGGTACTGACTGGTACTGATGAAACACTCAGGAATCTGCAGAGAGATTTTAACCAATAATATCCTGCTGAGAAAAACTTCCTGTTTATAGCAGCAAATTATCTGATGATGATTCCTGAACCTGACTTTTGTTCTATCCTGAAAAAGATCAACTGAAATCATGTCTTCAACAGCTTCAAAGCTCTACCCCTGGTACAATTCTGGTTTGTGTGAATGCATGTTCTGGAGTCGAACACAAACAGAAATCACCGGATTACCGGCCATTAATGAATGTCGTTAACCGATGCAAGATGACCCACCAGTGATGTCAATGGGCCTCAAGGTACCTACAACACATCCTAGCAGGTACGAATAGAGGTGTTGGTGTCAAGTCACCTGTAGGATCTATCAACCAAGAGACATTGGTGTATTCCCAGGGTTGTTAGCATGGACATCTGCCATTGAGGCATGCAGAGTCCAGGGTGCTAAATAATCTCTAATCTCTGCTCCAGATAAGGTGCTGATGTCGATGGAGTGAGATTTGTTGGAAGGTGGACCTTAA
>SNQJ01S0255904.1:0-12538 GCA_010110895.2 Picea sitchensis | reverse complement strand
ATAGTTTTTCGATGAGCTTGGGCTTTACCAAGAGTAAAGTTAATTCTAACCCTTACTTCAATGCTATGGATGATAAGCCAGTTATATTGCTACTGTATGTGGATGACTTATTCTTAACTAGAGAAGAAAGGCTCATCACAGATTGTAAGAAGAAGCTCGTTGTAGAATTTGAGATGAAAGACCTTGGTTGGATGCATTATTTCTTAGGTCTTGAAGTTTGGTAGAGCCCAAAGAAGATCTTACTTAACCAAGGGAAGTATGCAGTTGAAATACTGAAGATGTTTGATATTTTGGAATGTAAAGCCATGAATACACCCATGGAAACAAAGTTGAAGCTCCTGGTTGATACTTCGTCAGAATTGGTTGATGCTACGCTGTGCAGACATATCATTGGTCCGTTGATGTATCTGACGAATAACAGGCCAGATATATGTTTTGCTGTGAACACCTTGAGTCAGTATCTGGTAGAGCCCAGACGTGTTCACCTTGTTGCTGCAAAACACATGATGAGATAACTTAAGGGTATGTTGGACTTTGGTCTCTGTTATAATGGAGATCATGACTTCAAACTGGTTGGTTATACTGATTCAGATTGGGTTGGAAGTGTTTCTGATAGAAAGAGCACTTCAAGATGTTGTTTCAGTTTGGGGTCAGCCATGACTTCATGGCAGAGCAAGAAGCAATCCAGTATTTCTCTCAGCACGACAGAAGTGGAATACATTGCAGCATGTTCCACCAGTTGTGAAGCCATATGGCTTCGGAAGTTGTTGACAGGTCTATTTGATCTGAAGATGGAAGCAACCGTGATTCTATGTGATAACCAGAGTTGCATAAAGATGACGGAAAACCCTGTGTTCCATGACAAGTCGAAGCACATAGAAATCCTATATCACTACTTTCGTGATATGGTGCAGAGGGGAGTTGTAAAGCTCCAATATATTGGCACAAATGAGCAAGTTGTAGATGTGTTGACCAAGCCTCTGTATTGTGTGAAGTTTGAGCACTTCCGAGACAAGCTTGGTATTGTCCGAAAGGACCTCCCTCGAAAGGGGGAGTGATGTTGATGATACTATGGTATCCTGACCAACAATGAGTAGCTCAATTAGGATTTTATATCCTAGGGGACTGATCATCCCTGGACAGATCCCGAAGTTCTGGTAAGGACGGTCTGTCAGAGTACCTGTGCATGTATATGCCAACTGTGGTCGGTAGTGGTAGCTCTGTTAGGATTTTTATAATCCTAGGGAATCCTATGATTCATGGGCAGATCCTGAAGGTCCGGTAAGGACGGTCTGTCAGAGTACCACGTGGTAGCTCTGTTAGGATTTTATATCCTAAGGAATCTAATGATTCCTAGGTAGATCCCTAGGGTCTGTCATAGTACCACAAAATGTTGTTGTTACACCTGCCTCATTATGTTGCCATGTGCTGATGATGTTGTTATCTCAACCTCGTGTTGATGATGTTGTTGTCTTAGCCTTGTGCTGTTGATGTTGCTCCAACCTCGTGTTGTTGATGTTGTTGTACCAACCTCGTGCTGTTGATGTTGTTGTACCAACCTCGTGTTGGTGATATTATTATTCTAGCTTCATGCTATTGATGCTGATGCTGATGCTTCATGCTGAAGATGATGATGATGATGCTACTTCAGCTTCATGCTGAAGATGATGATGATGTTGCTACTTCAACTTCATGTTGAATATGTTGATGATGATGTATCAGTCTTGTACTAATTGATGATGATGTATTAGTGTTATACTAATTGATGTTGATGTAGAGAATGATGATGATGATGCCATTCCAGCTCCATGCTGTGAGTGATGATGATGATGCTATTCCAGCTCCATGTTGTGAATGACGATGATGATACTATTCCAACTCCATGCTATGAATGATGATGTTATTGATGATGAGAAAAACTTTTGATGATTTATAGATGTGCCAGTCGGTGTTCCAGATGTTGATGATGTTGTTGCCCTCTCTCTCTCTCTCTTGATGATGTTGTATTGTAGAATACCCTTCTTGTTAAGGGGGAGTGTTGAAATATTGTAACTACGAAGAATATTCTAAATATAATTGAGTTATTGTTATATAGATCAATCCCCTTTTGTGGATTGATCATGTCAGGACTTATGTATGACCAAATCCCCTTTTGTGGATTGGTCAAACCCTAATCAAATGATGCTAATTGAGAAGTCGGCCCCTAGGGCTAATTAAAGTGGTTTTAGCCACTAGTTGAAGAAGTCAGCCCAACTTGGTGAAGAGACACAACCCTAGTGCCTCCCAGCTAGTATAAATAAGAGAAGATGGTGCCTCATTCTTACACTCACTCAACCACTCATCTAGTGCGCAAGTTTTGGAGATAGATGCAGTTTCCAGAAGAAGGAGAGAGAGGCGCATGCTCAATATTTTTTATTCTTGGTGGTCTTGTCTTTTATCTTGGCATTGTATTGGCAATCTATATTAAGGAAGTTTTTGCTGGGTTTTCTCCCCCATGAGGGTTTCCCAGGATAAAATGTTTTGTACCCTTTGATTGTGTTTCTCTCAGTGATCCTGCATATGCTATTATTGTCTAGTAAATTGAAAAGAACTTAATAGCAGCTCTAAATTTAACAAAAGCTACATCAATTTGCTGCATACACTCATCTATAAGTGGCTTAACTTGTTCAGAAATTACTTCTAGCAATTGGATAATAATATACTAGTTGAATGCTTAGTTTTCATGGCGAATTGCTACATTTCTGAGCACTTTATTTTGCTTCCGTTGCAAAGTTCTAATTGCTGTTATAAAACTAGTTCACTGCTGTAATTTTGCAACAGCCATAGCATTTATTGCTTGTCTAGTGTTTAAAGGGCTATCATTGCACTCTATAACTTGATAATTGTCTATATAATGCTGCAAGTTGTTTATTGTCTCCATAGGTACAACAATTATCTCGTTATCCTTTATCCTTTATCTCTTCTTGTTCTCATTCTTTCTTCTCAAGCTTGTGGCAAGTATTTTCTCATGCTTGTGGAAAGTATTTTCTCAAGCTTGCTTCTATGGGAATAAATAAAATCTTTGGAGGGAATTTCATGGTGCATTGGGAGTCTTCTTGATGCCCCTTATGGTTTTGGTTTGAGGTGATATTGCTGCCATATCTTTCTTATGGGTTTTCTTGCTTTGAAATTTAATTGAGGAGATCCCAAGAAAAATATTTTGCTTGGTTAAGTTTATGGTAGTATTGTTGTAGACTTAGTGAGTTGTTTGTATGGTATTGGAAAGTATTTTGCAATTTCCATTTCATGTGCTCACCTCCTTATTGTTTTGTAGCAAGATCTCACTTATTTGCATGTCACCAAAGGTTTGGAGAAACACTTTTCAGATTTGGGAAATTGCTTGTTCAACCAAGGATTCCTCCATTAATTTTTTGTTCTAACTTCTATCATTTCTTGAGGATTTGTGGTGGTTTCTCAGTTCTGAAATAGGCCTTAAATCATATTACATGTTCAGACTTTTATGATAAAAATTTATGTTTTCGCTAACAGAAATTTTTGTGAGTTGTTTTGTACATTTTCAGCGTTTCCAGCAAGCTTTAGCTTGCTGATTTTTGCAGATTCTCGCCATAAAAAGGGGAGGTGCTGTCCATTTGGGGCCACAAAACACTCAAGAAGAGCCTCCAACTTGGGGTAACAAAACTCCTCACTTCTCTCTTCTCTTTCTTTGATTGTAAGCAGCCCAAGAGAGTCTCTAGGCTTGCTTTCTTCAATAATTTCTAATTTTTTGTTTTGTAATAAGTGTAAATAATTTGTGCCTACACCTAGCAAAGAGGCTTGGCTTTGCTACCCATGCTAAATCGTAAGGCTAGGATTTAGAAGTAATTTTCTGTTTTAAGCTTTTATTTGTTGCCACAATTGTTCTTAAGGAAAGGTTGTGTGGCTAGGTTTACTTGTTTTCTTTCCAAGTCAAGTTATTTTTTTTTTCATTCTTTTGTCTACACCTTGCAAAGAGGATTGACTTAACCACCTATGCAGTATCGTAAGGCTAGTTTAACATGCTAAGTGGTTAATGGTTTTATGCTTCGAGTTTCATTTAATTTCCTTTTTAGTTCATTGTATATATCTAAATAGTTAGAAGCATTTCATTTTATTTCATTCTTGTATAAGCTCATGGAAGCATTTTCATTTCTTGTACAATCTCCTTAAGCACTTGTTATTTTACTTTTCAAGCTCTAATTCTTTAAGCTTTCAACACAAGTAATCTTAATTGGTTAAATCAATTTTCTTGTAGCTCTAGGAGGATCAATAAATCTAGTAATTAGAGCACCCTCTACTGATACAACTTTCACCACCAAAAATGAGGCATGTGGAGGTTACTTGGGGTGCTAGATCAGGGATGATCTCATGGCACTAGGTGTCCCCCTTGTTGAGCGCCCAAGTTTTTTGGGTTGACCTATGGAGCTAGGGTAAGACCTTGTTTTCCTTGCTTCTTGAGCACCCAACAATCATTTTGGCCAAAGCGGTAGGAGTATTGGGGATGTCATCTAGTCTAGGCTTGCAACTTCAGCTCACTTAATTCAACCTTAAAATTTACTCACGCAACCTAAGCTTCAAGTTCATAATCTAATCGAAGTTGTGTATGGGCTTTACTTTCATGCAATTTTACTTCAAGCTTTATCTTTCAAGCAGTTACATTTCAATTGGTTACATTTCAATTGAGTATCTTATTGTTGATTGGTGTATCAAAAGTTCATGTATCTTTGAAGTTGCGCATTTGTCCTTGGGCTACCTCACTTGAAGTTGTGCACCTCTCCTTTGGGGCCTTCAAGCTTGGGTTGTAAGTTATGTATTTGTTGTAAGTGCATCTTTGCTCTATCTTTCTTTATATCTGCAAAATCAATCAAGTGGTTAGTTCATTGGTTTAATAGATCTGACAAGTGCATCTTTCCTTTCTTTTGTAAATTTGTAAGTAATTGTATATTGTTGAATCATCTAGCTATTCTTTATTCTCGATAATCGTTGTAATTGTAGTTCTTTTGTATTAAGTTGTAAAGTTATTCTTTCATTTCTACTTAGATTTTTCTGGTAACTTAATTGACTCCATTGCCCAACCTTAGGCACTAGTCATAGTTGACTTAGGGAAAAGGCTGATTTTCATTAAAGGTTTGCATTTGCATTGTTGCCTCTCATATAGGATAGCTCCCCCTTACCTTTAACAAATTAAAATTAAGTCATAGAATTCATCTAATAATTCATATAGTAACTAGGGTCTACCCCCCTTGGCTTCCCTAGGAGTAAGCCTAGACGGAAGAAATCCAAATCGAGGTGGCAGTGGGTTTGGATTTAGGCATTGTGCCTCCAAGGATACACTAAGTGGATTGAGACTTTTTCCACATTTGCAAATGAGTATAAGGACGGAAACAAGGATCACTCTATTATCTAAATAAAGATCAGATCTGAAGTTGTCGGTTCTATATTGGTGTTCTTTGCTTGTATCTTGTCATTTTCTTATGCTATATGTTCAGATCTATATCTCCATGCTATGATCTTCTAAGTACAAACCCTAAATGCGCAACTTCATGAAGTAAACCTGCAAACACATTGAAACAACAAATAAACAATTAAACAATCCTTTGTTCCGGGCAAAAATTTGGCTTGGGAACTTTACAACCCTAATCCAGCATAAACTTTGATAATAAATATTGGATAAGAAGTAAACCCATGAACAAGAAAACGAGATGTGGTGCCCTTGGGAAAAAGAATCAGAAATGAATCAATATGATAGTACAAAAGACTTATACATTGTGTATTTATACACAACTTAAAAGGTTGGGGCAGCTTTCCGCATGAGGGCTTTATGGACCCACATAAATGCCTAGGTCAGCTTCACCCAGTTAGAATAATATAAAATAATGTTGACTAGGTCGGCCATTAAACCATAATGTAGTAATACATTAATGAGGGTACTTAGTCGTAATGTTAAGTTACCACAAGTGAAGATTACCACAATTTCAACATGGAATGCCCAAAATTATCTTTATCTATATATGCCAAAATTTCAAATGAGCTATACAAAATTCACTTAGCCCTCAAAAATTGAAAACATTAAACTTAGAATAATTTTGAGTTTCTTGCAGCTTGGAGTTATAGTCCACTGAAAATACCCAAAAAGTCCTAGTCTAAATCACCACCTTATTATGAATACCGAAACAGGTAGAGGCTGTTTTTTTACAAATTTGCAACTAGTTGTAACTTGTTCTCATATGCAGGCTAAGGTGGTAGATCGGTAGCTGTGTGTGTTGTAGTACTTTTAGTTTTAAGAAATGAAAGAAAGTTGTCAGATATGTGGGAAATACCTAATTTGTAGGTTCTTTTTTAATTAAAAAATTGCAATTGAAAAACTGCAGATAATATGCCCTTTCATACTGGACCAATTCTATTGGGCTGAACGTATGAATTGGATAGGGGTTGCACCACCACCATTAAAGAAGAAACATCTTATCCCAGATAACAATGCAGATAGTATTATGGAAGCTGCAAATTCTCTTTTGGATTCAATCCATATGGCTATGGCTGCTGAAATGAAAGATCGTGCAGTAGATCTTGCACAAAGAATTTCTTTTGAGGTTAGCTTTTAATTGAATAGTGTCTTCTCTTTGACTGTTGTATCTAGAGTAGGACAGAAATGTTGAACAAACAATATTCATTCCCTATTAGTGGATCTATTATTTTCAAGACAAATGCAGACAGCAATGTTTCTTGCATACCTAATATGTTTACACTTGTGCTGATTGGTTTGGACTTCATGTATGGCAGGACGGAGTTGAAAATGCTGTAAATATTTTTGTAAATGAGGTCTGTATTTCAGCAAATAGGATGTTCTGAAAATTCAAGATTCAAAATTAAAATCATACCAAGCAAAGTTTCGTTCCTCTTTTCTTACCTTGGATGTAAGCTAACTTTCTGCATTCTAATAACAAAGTCGAGCACTGAAAGATGATTACTAGTGTGCACATTTTCATTATAGAATTCGGAATAAGTATAATTTCATCTCTGCTTTGAATAATTCTATCTGCATTGTTATTTATTTCTTTTACTTTACAGAGTTTGTTAATACACAAACAATTGAAACTGGATGGTGAATCAAAGTATAATCAATTTAGGAACACTAGTTGGTGTCAATGTTATCACAACTGGAGCCAGAAAAGCCAAAATGTCAAACCAGATTGGTACTGGAAAAGCCAAAATCTCAAACCATACTGGAACCAGATTGGAATCACGAATAGACACCAAATATGTAAAATTTGCTCATGTATATAGCATGTAAGGGTGAATAGAGGAAAATGGCAGTAGGTGTGATACATATCTGAACCAAAATACATAAATATTGAAGCTCTAAATGGCTTCTAGAGTCCAAAAAACATTATACTAGAAGCTACAACAAAATTACAGATCACTACAACATATCACAATTCATCAAAATCCTCATCATCACCCTTTGCCCCGTCCTTTGGGTATGATCCTCTAAGGACATCACTAGTGCTTGAAATCTCTGGTGTTGCACATGGCTCTAAGTCCATCTACCCCAAGTCACTCTTTGTAAATGATGTCTTCCCCACAATCTCCCAATGCTCACAAATGATCAATGAGAAGAGTGTGAGGCAACTAGAGGGTAGGCATCATTATATAAGCATGAATTAGGTTTTTTTTTTTGCTGGGGTGGGGAGGTCAAATTTTTTCTCCCATTTTTTTGGGAAAAAATGCATCACAGGTGCACTAGTTTTGCAGGGCTGGTTCAAATCGAATTAGTGGGTTAAGGAAAAAATCAATGTCAGTTCCGGTTAGAACCATAAAAATTGTGAATGAATTCAGATTGGTCAATTTTAGTCCAGACTGACCAACCCTGATAAAACTGGTTGGTGTGCATTAGAAAGATAGAATCAATCTTATTTCTTATACTTCTGATTACTATTCATAGGAGTTGATATGAATTTTGTAATTAATGGAGAGCGAAATAGTTTCAAATATGAATTTTGTAATTTTTGGAAAGCAAAATAGTTTGAAATATGAATTCTGTAATTTTTGTATACCGAAATAGTTTCAAAGTTACATTTTTGTTTTGTCATTCTATTGAGGTCTTTTAGTGAATTTGTTTGATAAGCATGAGTCAAGGTTGCTGTAAAATTAATCCCCCCAAAAGTTGGGGAACATCACACTTCTACACATAATGTAGAATGTAGCAGCCAACCAATTTAATTAAGACAGACTTGTGCTAGGGCTATTAAAGAACTCCCAGACTAATACGCAATTGAGATGGAAAAAAAAACAGTTATATGAGCTCTTTTTGCTTGAAACTTTCTTGTTCATGACGTGCTCAAAGCAATATTGATATAAGTTCAAAAATACATTTATAATATAATCAATAAAAAATAAAAGTGTGTTGTGTACCTAACCACAATATCCTTAGAAGGTATTAGACTTTATGTATATAACCTATTTTGTATGCATGCTCATGAATAATGTTGTATTTGTGAAAATACGGCTTTAATATTAAAAGACATAATTAATTCATTAGCGTTTCAAATCTTAAAGCGAGGGTTTTTGTATCATCATTATTATAAGTAGGGGTTTCCCCTCACATATGTATCTTTTATCTAGCGGTTTTTATTGGGGACAACTTCCTGCAAAACTAAGATTTGCAATTGCAATCCACTCTTAGGTGTGCGAGTGCCCCCACACTTTTCCTTGGTTTTGATTCTTAATTTTTGCTTTCTATTTGTCACTTATTTGTATTATTGCAATAGCAATATCATTTTGGGAATTGTGAAACTCCAAAGTGACACCACATTTTATCTCTCTCTTTGCTCTCAAATCTTTATCTTTGAAATAAGATATAGGAGTTAGTTTACGTAAACTAAAAATAAAGATAAATTATATGGGTAAATGACAATATTCGCTTGCTAGTTAAAGAACCCAAGTTCCTTTGTCTTTTTCATGAACCATTTTGATTACAACATTTGTTTGCAATTGGTGTAGATATAAGAGGTCCAACAAGCTAAGAATTGAAGAGTAGTACCCAAACACAATTTTAATGGTAGTTGACACGGTTTTGACCACTTTCCTTCATGCATGGGTATAGAACTTGCAACATGTGTTAGATGCTTTGAATGACTTTACTATTAGACTACATGCTCATGTTAGGTAAGTCTATATCATGGATTGATCTCCCATTCTTGCAAGCATAACACATTTCGTATGAGAGAAATCATTTTGGTTAACATGATATACACCTAGAAGGAGTCTAGGGTAAAGAAATTCTCAATCAATATATTGGAAACCCTCAAATATTAACCATAAGCATACCCAACACCAAACCTCCTATGCAATCACAACTAACTTGTTTGGCACTATTTGTTCAACCAAAAAGTTAAGGGTGTGCCTAGTAAGAAAACTAAAACATCATGGATTAAACTACTATTGGGTATGTGTTATATTCTTTGCATGTTTGTGGGGGGGTGTGTCAGATTTGATGATAGGGTCTGATGATCCCACCACCTGACGCTCTTTGTGTACATGTGTGTTGAGTGCTTTTCTGGGGGGGGCACAAGAGGCCAAGGTGTCAGGCATGTGGGAATCTTTGTTGGCATCAATATAGCCTTTCGTTTAAGTGGAATCGGCCTTGGAATGAGGCTAGGGCCTCATGGGCAAGTTGATGGGATTTATTGGTTTGTGTTGGGGTTTCACACCTGTTATCCCCTAGCCTAGGGATAACTAAGGAGATCACGTCTTGAGGCCCACAGGTCCTAGACATGGAGTATCGAGAGTCGGACGACTTAAGCATGGCCCTAAAGGGCCCCTCTTTTCTTCAGTGCAGTCCACATATCACCAACAACAATATCCATCACACCAGCCTGGTCCTGAAGTAACAGTGAGTCTTGCTCCATGAGGTAATGAGTCCAGGCATCATGGTATGTATCACTCTGATTTTTGAAGCACTTGAACATGTTGTATTTGAATCCTTCTTCATTTCATGACGTTTGCTTGGAAATTATGCTCTTTGCTTTTTTCAAACCTGGAAGGGTGACACAGTGCCCTAGTAAGTTGATTTCCCTTTAGGATGGATTGCTACTGGGTGGATCTTTGAAGAGTCATCATTCGTTCCCTCCATACTTACTACTTTCCATCTTTATTCCTTCCATCTCCCCTTTCCTTTTTGGGCATTGATATTGGCTACACTATGAAGGGTTGTACCTTACCTCTTGGGAAGAAGGGGCTAAAGGCCCAGAGGATAAAAGTAGCTGTCAAGAGTTAAAAGCCAATTTTGAAACCTTCGAGATGCTTCGCCCAGGGATCCCCGAGAAAGTAGTGAAAAACTTCTCAGTAAGAAAATGGGACCCATAAGATAACATAAACACTCAATGTACTAGTTGATGGATAGGAGGTCTCATCACGAGTCGGCCTATTATGACCATGGGCATGTAGCGGTATGACATTACCACCCATCTGGTCACCAAACCAGGGTAGTGGCTCTTGGTGGCATAACCAAGAGAAAGGGGGTCTCATTATGAGCCAACCTTCTCATTTCCATGAAATGTTTGTGGATAACATTGTCACCTTTGTTCATCAAGCCAAGACAATGGCCCTCAACTATTCCCTTGAAGCACAAGAGCAAAAGATGAAAAGAAATAAAGCTAAGAATAAAAGGCAATGAATGGGCTATGAAACAATTGCATCCATGACAAGGTGCAACTCACCCTCCACAAAGGCACCCACAAGTAAGACTCTACATTTCCCTGTTATCACATGCACCCCATGCCCAAATATTTTCTCCATGCCACCTCATACACTTACATGACTTGGACTAGATTCCACCCGGGAAACACCCCAAACTTAAAAGAGGTTAGCCCAATATGACACCTTGAGACCCTCTCCAAAACTAACTTGTCAAATTGCATAACGTCTTTGAGCATTTGTTTGGGGTTAAGGGGGGTTTGATGCACATGTTTGGGTACTTTAATTATTGAATGTGATTTACATGCTATGATCCTTGTGACTTATGAACCCCTGGAGGGCGTACTTGTTGTTCTAGCAGGACCTTTCCCAGTGGACAGGTACACATAAGGGAATGATTAGCTTGGACCTTCATGGGGACTCAAAGCCCACAGATGGATGTTGAAACCCCAGCCAGGGGTAAGAAGAGATTGAAGGCTTGCACCAGATGAAGGAAGGATGTTGTCTTTGGAGGCACTATGAAAGACCTAGACCTAAGGTCTCATGCACCTCCCACATGAACATTGGCCTTGGGAGGCCTTGGACGTCACCTCTGCAGCCCTAGACGTTACTTGTCAGCTAGGGGTGTCACCTTGGAGGCATTCATGAGGCTATTGGCACGCATGGGCAAATTTAAGGCTTTTGGAGGCCCATCGCTTCATCTCCTTTTCCCAACATGCCACATTTGAGGCCCAACGTCACCCTAGGAGGGCATGACGTCACCTTTGGAGGCCTATTTAGATGGAAATTTAATTTATTTTGGTAAAAATGTAATTTTGTAGTAAAATGGCCAGGTCGGCCCTGATATTTTGACCTAAAATAATTAAAGGTCAAATTTTGGTATAAATAAACATAAAGTGACATTCATTTTCATCATAACTCTCTGTTGGGAGAGTGGAGGTCTGAAATTTTCACCCTACTAAGGGTTATTGGATGAAATAAGGAGGGAGCTACTCTTTTAAGGCTTATTTTTGGCACTTGGACAAATTTTATGAAGTTTTGTGGTAATCTTGCATGGTTTTACACGATTATTCTTGGTGCAAGTAAGTAGATTTTTACTTTGTCATTGTAAATGGTTATGGTAATGGTTTCCTTTCTCATATAAGATTATGAAATTGCATGTATTAATTAATGTTTGAAGTAAGAAACGTAAAGTGCTAACTTTATTGCTTTTCATTTGCCTATCTTTATTGAATTGATCTAGTAATTAGTGAAACCCTAGGGCCCTAAAGTGCTAGCTCTCTAAAGGTTTATGTTGAGATTTGGGTACCTTGGAAAGTGGTTCCCATCTGCTTATGAGTCTCTAAGCACAAAGGGGGAAGACAATACTATTACCCTTGTACTTTACTTTATGATTCTAATTTCACTTTGACTTAGGAGATTTAAGTCAAAAGTAAAATATGTCACTTAAGCATTAAAGCGCCAATTAATTCACAATGTGGGTGAATTAATAGACATAAAGAAACTAAGGAAAGTGGGTTTCCTTAGTGAGATTTTTGGATGAGATTTCACCCATTGATTAGACTTAGCTAGATTGGATCTAGGCCATTGATCTATTAGGGCTTGGCCAAAGGAGGCTAAAGTGAGGGTTTAGTGCATTTTGAGTTTCATTCTTCACTTGTGAGTTTTGGAGAAGAGGAGGGACGCATTTCTCAAGGAGAGGAGGGCGCACTTGCATGAGAGCTTGAGGAGGAAGTTCTTGTTGGGTTGAGCTTTCATGGAGAGGTTATCCATGGAGGTTTAGCTTTCATTTCCTTGGAGGGCGCATGCTACATAGAGAGGAGTTTAT